>JAJIBD010036397.1:0-12750 GCA_021461705.1 Cryptotis parvus
GAAATCATGATACTGTTGTAAAGTGATTGACTGTGCGTCTGGCCAAGCCAAATGTTATTAGAATACTATGAAATTCTCAAGGGCTTCTGTGACCTCATCATGGCAGTGGCCTTTCATTTAATGTCATTTGCTTAGGGTCACTTTGTTTCCTAAATATTTATCTGTAATGGAAATTATGGTTTGTTTGTATGAGTCTGTTTTGATGGGTGCATTTAAGTTACATGTACTCAACTATGGAGTAAGTTGAGAGAGACTGTCTGAGGGTTCAATTTTATTAGCTCTTTTCTCTTTTTTTTTCTTTTTTGGGTCATACCCGGCAATGCTCAGTGGTCACTCCTGGCTCTGCACTCAGGAGTTACTCCTGGCAGTGCTTGTGGGACCATTTGAGATGCGGTGATTGAACCTGGATCAATATGTGTGTGCCCTTCCTGCTGGACTATTGCTCCAGCCCCTTTATTAGATCTTTGTGTGTGTGCTGCTTCCTTTCCATTTTTGCTTCTTTACCAAAAGAATAATAAATAGTTTCGTTCAAGTAATTAGCCCAGTCCAACTGTTCACAATCAGATGACCTCTTAAAACACAACAGCCTTCCTTTGCTTTGGACCTACCTGCCTAAAATCTCTCGGGGAGTGGGGGGGAGCAGTCCCAAGTAATTGCAGCCAGTATGTGTCACCCGAGATGCCTGTTTTTAGTAATGTACATCCTCTTTAAAACTAGACTTTAGAAAGAGTATAGCCAGTAGGCAACTGTGTTCCTTACAGATACAGACTCTTTTTAAATTTTTACTATAACACTGTGAGATAGACAATTACAAAGATGTTCATATTTGGATTTCAGTCATATGGTGTTCCAGCACCCACCCCCTCCACCAGTGCCCATTTTACACACCCCAATGTCCCCTGATTCCCCCCTCCCCAGCCTACCTCTATGGCAGGTACTTTGCATCTCCCTTTCTCTCTCTCTCTCTCTCTCTCTCTCTCTCTCTCTCTCTCTGTTTCTATCTCTGTCTCTCTCCATTCTCTTACAAATTGTGGCTTGCAATACATATATTTAAAGGTTATCATGTATATCCTTCTGCCTATATTCAATGCTCAGTTCTAGGCTGGAATTATCATTTCCAATAATTATTAGCACATTGTTCCCTTCTCTGTCTTATCTAACCTCTGGCTCCCACTCAGACACTTTTATGGCTCATAAACTTCCTAACCAGTTCTTATGCAAGATTGTTTCCAAATACTTCTCCCAGAAGGGGGGGAAAGTTGTATGATGAAAAGAACAAAACGATTCATATTCCTGAGACTGGTTTTTGGTTTCTGTAGTATAACTGTTTCATCTTTTAAAAGATGGACTTTAATTAGTGTGTTTAGGCTTAACTCTGCATCAGATTTACCTAGGACCTCTCGTGAAAATGTAGGTTCTTGGCACCATTGCCTAGAAACTCTGATTTGGGAGGTCTGTGGTAGAACATAGAAGTTGTCTGCTTAGAAAGCAATAGGATTTCTGACATCATAGATTTGCAGAGCAACTCTATTTAAGTGTCATTAAGTTAAATGATTTCTCTAGTTTCCTTTATTTAAACATGAATAGATTTAATTCTCCTATGAATGCTCTTTAAACAAATAGGTGAAAAATATGCAGATTTTATACCAGAAGGGTTTTCTATTTGAGTTGTGCATGCCTGGCTTTTGTCTTACAAAAACAGCTCTGGGTTTTAGACTTAACTGGAAGAAGTTGCAGAACTTAGGAGACCAAGGGAATGTGCTAAAATCAGGGTTCAACTTTGTGACTGAGACCCAGTCATGAACAACTTTGTAATTGTATATCTCACGGTATAATAAAATTTAAAAATAAATAAAATCAGAGTTCAGCATTGTCACCTGAGAAATGAAGCTAAGCACTGTGAAGTCCTGATTTCAGCTCAAGAATCTGAGGTCTAAAGGTTCAGGGGTAAAGGAAGACATGGTCAGGAGCACAAACCTGCCTTTTGAGAATCGGTTCACATGCGGAGTTCAGGTAAGTGGCGGGTGGAGATGGAGCGAGAATGAAAGAAAGAGGAGATGAATCTCAAAGATTCATCCCAGAACCATCTCAGGAACCATCTCAGTTCTTGAAGTTCTCGATGGTTCATGCTTTCATAATGGAAGGAAGGAACTGTGTGGATACTTGAGTGCAATCGTTGTCAGGATGAGAGTAAGTGTGTGGCCCGTAAAAGTCTTTTCAGCTCATCAGTTATTAGGGTTGAGGCCAGACCAGTATTATTCTGGCATGTGGACTTCAATGCAAGGGCCAAGGGAAATGATTTATTTACTGGAAATGAAACAAGTAGCCACACAGTGAGGCCAGAGGCTGGAAGATGAGGTGAATCTGAAGGAGTTCAAATGACCTGAAGGAGTCATGAATGAATGAATGAATCTGAAGGAGTTCAAATAGAGATATTTGCTCACAGGATACTTGAACAATAGTGAAAGGTTTAGGGCCTTTGCTGACCCTTGGATCTTCTGATTACTTTACTGGTGCATTTCGTTCCTTCAGATGAAAGCCCAGAAGAATATGGGCTTCATTCCTTCATGTGTTCTAAATGCTAGCTTTGGAATGTGACTCTGTGAGTAGTAGGCAGGGCGCCTGTTGATGACTAAGGTTCTGTGAAGGGCTGAAGTTAGCAGCGCTTTGTCATCCCTGAGAAGGCCAGGAGGGGAGCCAGTCCTTTGGCTGCTACTCTGGTCTGCAAGATGAGATTTTTGAGACGGTTTTTCTTTGGCTTAGAAATTGAATGAATTTAGCTTATAATATCTGCTCTATGTTCTAGAAATATTTATTTAGATTATATAAACAATGGGAAGAGTTCCATGGTCACCACTGTAGAAGGTTCATGGAAAAGGATGTTTTCTGATTTGATTAAAAAATTTACAAAAAAGATACTTTGATTATGGTTCTCTGTACACACTTGTTGATCTTTGAATGATTGCCATCTGCAGATGACCTTTAAAAATAGTACTGTGGTCACCCAACTACACTGAAAACATGAGATCTAAGCTGAAACTGCCAAACTTTTATAATGTGTCCATCAAGGTGAGAGGAGGAGGATTATATGGAGAATAAGGGTTCTGGTGGAGAGAAGTTGACCCTGCTGTTGGATTGGTGTTGAAATATTCTACGCCTAAAACTTCGACTATCAATAACTTTGTATATCACAGTTCTTTAATTGAAGTTAAATAAAAGGAAAAACATGATGACATATATTAAATAAAAATAGTGCTGTATTAAAAAAAACAAAAGGAGGAAAAAGAAAACCCCCAAAGAAAAGAAAAAGATAATGCTATATACTTGTCTTGCTGGAATACCAAAGACAGTGTTCATTTAAATTCTGGGGTTTTGGAATCAAGATAGACCGAACATGATAGTTACCAGATGTCATGAATAATGTCTCTGCTGTTTTAGAAATGTTCAGAGGTACCTTCTTCATAACCTATTTTTCTGCTTCCAAGATCTCTTTTTTTAATCAAGGGATGTTTTAATTTTGCCAAAATCACTCATGTAGTTTGTTTATTCCCAGTCCTGTAATTTTTTGTCGGTATACCATGCCCTTCATGCTTTATACCAATTTTTACCATCCTTCCTGCTGAAATTGATTTTATTGGCAGTTAAGAGTTGTAACTGATGGTGGGAATGCCGGCTGGTACAGCTTTTCTGGAAAACAATATGGACATTCCTCCAAAGACTAGAAATTGAACTCCCATTTGACCCAGCCATACCACTCCTGGCAATATACTCTGGGAAACCAAAAATACCTCAGTGGAAACACCATCCCTACTTTTATGTTCATAGCAGCATTATTCACAATAGCCAGAATCTGGAAGCAACCAGAGTGCCTGAGAATCGATGACTGGATAAAAAGCTTTGGTACATCTACACAATGGAATACTATGCAGCTGTTAGGAAAAATGAAGTTATGAAATTTGCCTATAAATGGATGGACATGGAGAAGATTATGTTGAGCGAAATTAGCCAGAAGGAGAGAGACAGAACCAGAATG
This sequence comes from Cryptotis parvus, assembly GCA_021461705.1. Lineage (NCBI taxonomy): Eukaryota > Metazoa > Chordata > Mammalia > Eulipotyphla > Soricidae > Cryptotis > Cryptotis parvus. The sequence goes on from JAJIBD010036397.1 coordinate 4,034, forward strand.
ACTGCATTTATTTGCATGACATAAATATATACGCACATATTATGATACCAATATCCAAGGTCAAGTGAAACATGTATCAGGAGGTCTTGTCAAAGGTGGAAATTATCACAAACGTGTGGGAGTCAGAGGCTAGGTAAGACAGAAAATGGAACAGTGTGCTAACAATTGTTGAGGGTACTAATACCAACCTAGAACTGATCATTGAATACAGGCAAAAAGATACACATGACAACCCTTTAATGTATGTTCTGTAATCCAGAGTCTGGAAGGGAAGGAAAAGAGAAAGAGATAGAGAGAAAGGGAAAGAAATAAAGAACCTGCCATGGAGGAAGGCTGGGGGGAGGGGGAGGGAACCGGATAGTTGGTGGTGGGAGATGGGCACTAGTGGAGAGATGGGTGCTGGAATGCTGTATGACCAAAACCCAAATATGAACTTTGTAATTGTATATCTCACGGTGGTATAATAAAATACTTTAAAAATAAATAAAAAATAAAAAGAGTTGCAACTGAGCAAAAGTGCATGCTCTTGAGGTCTGATGGTAATAGAATGGTCAGTCTTTTCTGCCTGTGTCCACCAGTCTCACTATGTCTGTTAATGTTTATTTGATGCAAGAAACCCAAAATCTTGAAAATGAAATTGCTTCCTAAGAGTGAAGTTAGGAAATCACTAAGTTGTGGATGATGACAGCACAAGGCAAATCCCTTTGAATAGACTCAATTCTGAAAGAACAATGTAGTCACACAGGTTTTGTCCAATTTTGTAAGGAAGAAATTTAGGAAAAGATAAGCAGCCAATTGCTCAAAAGTTCGTGACTCTATGTGGCAGAAATATGAGTGATTCTCTTTCGACTGCTTTGACCTTGATTTCAAAGAGAGAGACTGAGTCAGGCAGGCTGACTTAAGGACTTGGGTGGGAGGTAGAAGACAAGATAGGCTGGAGAGATAGTACAGAGGTAAGATGCTTGCTTTGATTGTGGCTGTTATGAACAGTATTGCTAAATCACGGTGTTCCCAGGAGGATGTCACTTATCTGTGGCATATAGAATACTGGATGAAGAAATAGACTGTAGTAAAAGGGGTTGCCTAGGATCACCCTTGACCCCAGTGTTTAGAGAGAAGGATGGAGAAGGAAGGAAATCAAGGTGAGAAGATGAGAACTGGACGTAATGGGTAAACAGGCATCAGGGCTTCAGTTATACTGGTGCTATGGGGGAGGGTATAAGAATATATCCAAAAAACACACTCAACAACTGTGAAAACATGATATCTAAGCTGCAACCACAGAAACTTTATAATGTGCCTGTCAAGTTGCCAGGAGGGCATAGATGGGGATTAGGAGTGGAGAGGGGAATATGGGAACACTGGTAGAGGGAAGTGGACTCTGGTTCTGCGATTGGTGTTGAAATATTATTTGCCTACAACTCAATTATCAAAAACTCGGTAAATCACAGTTTTTTAATGAAAAATTGTTTAAAAAAATAAATCAAAGTGAAAAAAAGAGTAGGAAATTCTCTGTGAATCACAGAAGCCAAAATTTTTTTTTAAAAATTTTTTATTATACCACCGGGGAAACATACAATTACAAAGGTGTTCATAATTGGTTCTTGGTAATACAGTATTCCAGCACCCATCCCTCCACCAGTGCCCCATTTCCACCACCAATGTACCCTCCCCGTCCCCCCCCAGGCCGCCTTAATAGCAGGTACCCCAGTTTCCTCTCTCTTTTCTCTCACTACTCTCTCTCTGTCTCTGCATCTCTCTCCCTCTTATTTTACACATTGTGGCTAGCCCTGCAGATATTTAGAGTTTATCACTTAAGTCTCTTTGTGTATATTCAGTGGTGAGTTTTAATCTGCCATTACCATTTCCCCATATTTATTAAAACACTGGTATCTATTTATATCCTATTAATGAATGCAGTCATTCTATATCTGTCCTTTTCCTTCTGACTAATTTCACTCAGCATGATAGACTCCATGTCCATCCATTTGCAGGTAAATTTCATAATTTCATCTTTTCTGACAGCCGCATAGTATTCCATAGTGTAGATGAACCACAGTTTCTTTAGCCAGTCCTCTGTTCTTGGGCATTTAGGTTGTTTCCAGATTCTAGCTATAGTGAATAGCGCAGAGATGAATAAAGAAGTACAGATAGTGTTTCTGCTATGTGTTTTTCGGTCTCTAGGGTATATTCCCAGGAGTGCTATTGCTGGATCAAATGGGAGCTCAATATCTAGCTTTCGGAGGAATGCCCATATTGTTTTCCAAAAGGGCTGGACCAGTCGGCACTCCCACCAGCAGTGGATGAGAGTCCCTTTTTCCCCACATCCACGCCAGCACCGGTTGTTCTTGCTGTTTTGGATATGTGCCAGTCTCTGTGGGGTGAGATGGTACCTCATTGTTGTTTTGATTTGCATCTCCCTGATGATTAAAGACTAAGAGCACTTTTCATATGCCTTTTGGCCATTCGAATTTCTTCTTTTTTGGAAGCTTCTGTTCATTTCTTCTCCCCATTTTTTGATGGGGTTGGCTGTTTTCTTCTTGTGGAGTGCTACCAGTGCCTGATACATCCTGGATATTAACCTCTTGTCAGATGGGTATTGGGTGAATATCCTTTCCCACTCTGTGGATTGTCTTTGTATCTTGGTCACCGTTTCCTTTTGAGGTGCAGAAGCTTTTCAATTTTATATAATCCCATTTGTTTATCATTGCTTCCATTTGCTTGGTCAGTGGTGTGTCGTCTTTAAAGATACTTTTCGCTTCATGTCGTAGAGCCGTTTCTCCTATGTTTTCTTCAATGTACCTTATAGATTCATGTCTGATATTGAGATCTAGAATCCATTTTGATCTGACTTTTGTGCATGGCGTTAGAAGGAGGTCTAAGTTCATTTTTTACATGTAGCTGCCCAGTTTGCCCAGCACCATTTGTTGAAGAGGAGAAGCCAAAATTCTTAAAGAAAAAAAGGAAAGCATACTTTTCCGAGGTCTGTCCTAGGCTCAGTTTTCATGTGATTGGGGACCAACAGGAGATCATGGTAAGGATTACTCTGTGTGTGCGTGCGAGAGAGAGAGAGAGAGAGAGAGAGAGAGAGAGAGAGAGAGAGAGAGAGAGAGAGAATGAATCTCCAATTTAGGTTTGGGTTTTCTGCCAAGAAAGCTTTGGCAGTTTGTTTGAAGCCTGGGGCCAAGTGACGCCAATGAAGGTAGGGTCTCCCATATGGCAAGTCACTAAAGGATTAATGTGTGGCTTGCTGCTGTTTCTGTATCAGATATTATCATGGAAGATGGCGACTCTAGCACTCAGACACAGTAGGGAATGCAATTGAGCATTTTGTATTGGGGCATGTGGTTGCTTCTCTTTTTGACACCACCTCTTTTCTTCCCAATGATGATTCCAGGAGAAAGGAGGCCGCCCTCAGCAGGCCCTCAGGAGCTCTCTCCTCTCTCTGTGCTCAGGAGTGACCCCTGAAAGTGCTCAGGGGACCAGATATGGTACAGAAGATGGAACCCTAGCCATGTTCAATACAAGTGCCTTACACATCTGTATTATATAGCACACTCAGTTCTAATGCAGGGAAGGGAAGAATCAAGTTTATACTGTGTTTAAACTTTATGATTTGTTTGCTAAGGATTAAATATTCCCACCTTTGGACGAGTTCAGGGAAAAGTCCCAGCGGGGCTTGCTTTCATCTTGTCACTGAAGACAGGGATTGTTGGGATGGTTCTAGTTACCTCTCATCAGTTCTCTCCCCCTGGGTTCAGCTTTTTTAACCCTGTGCGTCACATTATCGCCCCCCCCTGCTGGAGACTGAGTCTCCCCGGATTGACATGATTCTAGCTGGCCTTAGCTCCCCCTGCTGGAGACTGAGTGCCTCCACATTGCCATGATCCAGGATGGCCTTTGGAAAGGGACGTGTGGCTCAAGGAAATGCCTGATCTTTTAAAAATTTATGTATTTATTTATTTTATTTTATTATATCACCATGAGATAGACAATTACAAAGCTGTTCATGATTGGTTTTATGTCATACAGTGTTCCAGCACCGGTCTCCACCAGTGCCCATTTCCCACCACCAATGTCCCCTGATTCCCTCCCTCTCCCCCCAGCCTGCCTCTCTGGCAAGCACTTCTTTTCTTTTCTCTCTTTCTTTTCTCTTGTGCATTGTGCTTTGCAATACATACACTGAGGGGCTACCATTGCATATCCCTTTACTCTACTTTCAATAATCAATTCTAGTTTAGCATTACCATTTCCAACTATTATTGGCAAATTGTTCCCCTTCTCTATTCTTTTTTTTTTTTTTGCTTTTTGGGTCACACACCTGGCGATGCTCAGGGGTCACTCCCGGCTCTGCACCTCAGAAATTACTCCTGGTGGTGCTTGGGGGACCATATGGGATGCCGGGATCAAACTGAGGCCAGTATGGATAGTATTGTTGCCATTTCACCAAGGCTCTAAGGTACAACAATAATGTACTTCTTGGAATTATTAGTCTTAGTAAAAAGTTAGAATCATGGGGCCAGAGCGATAGTCCAGTGGGTAGGGTGCTTGCCTTCGCGCAGCCAACCCGGTTCGATCCCTTAGCATCCCATATGGTCCTCTCGAGCACCACTAGGAGTAATTCCTGAGCGAAGAGCCAGGAGTAACCCCCTGAGTATTGCTGGGTGTGACCACCCCAAAATTAGAATCATTCCAATTTTCGCCTTGTTTTTCACATTTTACCCAAGTTCTGTAGTCATGTAAAGAAAAAGGATAAAATCAAACCAAAAACTAGCTATCTGTACCTGTTTAGTGAGTAAACTCCAGGGTCAGCCTGAATTCAAATTTTTGACTTTGTTTGTTCCTGGTTGTTAACCTTAGACACATTACTTAGGTTCTCTGTCGATTTCCCTTATCTACAAAATGGGGAGAATGGTTGACAATTCAAAAGATCACTTGAGGGATACACGCACATTCTCACAAAGCGTGAGTTGGCTTGGGTCTGGAGAGTACAGAGGGTAAGGCACCGTCATTGCATCTAGCTGTGGTTGTCTCTACCATGGTTCAAATCCCTCGGCAGCACTTGTGTTCCCATAAGCATCACCAAGGGTAATTCTTGAGCAAAGAGCCAAGAATAGACCCTGATCACTTGTTTGAGCTGAATGTGCCTAACACACTTGTTTACCATGCACACACACACACACACTCACACACACACATCTTTGGGGCTTGGAATTCTCTTATCTCAGATCTGCCTTATCTCTTACAAGATCATAGAGGGGATACTCAACTCAGGTCTCTCTCCATCTGCAAACAAGTAAAAGAAATGGTCATAAAGTGAGCTCAGGGAGTGCTTGTGCAAGTGAATAAGGTCTTGAAAAGACTGCATGTCTGAATATTGACTCTGATCTGGTACTTTCATTAGTGAGAGAGAGGAAGGAGGATTCTAATGGATTTTGAGGAACCATGGTGAAGATAAAACTGTTGCTTTAGTAATCACTAACACTTTGGCTGTGAAGCACTTGATGAAAATACAAAATGCTAAGTGGAAATCCTTAATAGCAGGTTATAGACAACAGTTTACTCCAATAACGCAATGGTTGCATACTCTGACGACAATTGACCTTTCTTAAGATCCTCATTTAGCATCTTAAATGGTTTAGGAGGGAAGAAGAACAGACAGTCTGAGTCAGATGAACATGATAATTGTCCCAGTAACAGCAATAAAAGATCCTCTACATTGTGTTCTTTCTTTTTCCTTTAGAAAGATAGATTGAAACAAGTTACAGGTTTTTCTTGAGAAAGTCACTTCCAGAATTGCTTGCATTGAAACCTTTAAATGAAGTCATTCTTTATGGAGCAGAAACTTGCACTCTATGTGTCTTCCAAAGTATATATTCTTATTTCCCTAAGCTATGGTTTGTAATAATACATAGTTTAGAAAAGAAACTCCTTAGCCTTGGTTCATGGAATTATGATCATACACTATATAGAGAAAAATGTACACTTTGTAAAGACAGCAACTGAACCTAAATATTTCAGGCATTTCCTTGGGCTGGTTAAATGTGTGTCACTCTCCTCTTGACTTTTCAAAGAAATTTATGCCTCTTAGAGCCAAAGACTTCTTTGATTGGTTTTGTTTTCATTTGACCCAAGGCTGTAACTAAATAGGGAAGAACCATGGAAATGTAGTTCCTTGGATCCTGTGTTGCTCTTCTTTTGTAAAGAGGAACCCCTGAGATATAATCATATGACTCTGATGCCTCTTATGCTAGATGTCATTTCTGAAGGCCTAGATACCTTAGATAAATCAGTAATTTTCAGTTATCCAAGATTGGTTCATCCAAGAGACAGAAAAGAATGAAGCAAATAGGGGCCTGGCCGATAGCACAGTGGATAGGGTGTTTGCCTTGTACGCCGCCGAACCTGGGTTCCAGTCCCCGGCAACCTATATGGTCCTCTGAGCAGTGCCAAGGAGTAAGTCCTGAGTACGCAGCCAGGAGTAACTCCTGAGCATTACCGGTATACCCCCTAAAAACTCGAAGCAAAGATTCAGAAAGTCGTTCTTCAATCTAGTTATGGGGTATAAAGTAAGCTGTGATAAAAAGCATTCCTTCTTAGGGTCCATTCCATTTTATAGTAGCTCCATACATTTGACAGAAACCTCTTAAGATACCAAAGGGAATAAAACTAGAATAGATTTTTAGAAGGATCATAGATGCAGTCTCAGCCTAGGGATCTGCTGGGAAAGGCTTTGCATTGTTGAGTGCCTGAAAGCAGTTTGGCCATTTATGAATACCAACATTTCCTGCAGCTGCTTCTCAAATAGAGTGAATTCCTGGTTGAAAGAGTTCCGTCTTTGAAGACTTGAAATATTAGGTCCTTTTCCTGGGGGAAAAAAACCCCTCTTCTCCCCTTCTCTTTATTATGTATTTCATCTCCTGCCTTTTTCAAAAGAATCAAAAGTGTTTTGTAGAAATGTAACTGTAAGAAAAAACTAGACAGGGCTGGAGAACTAGTCCAGGGACTAAGGCTCTTGTTTGCATGCAGCTGATCCAGGTTTGACCTGAAGTACTATAGATGTTCTACCAACCCACAGCATAGCAGAAATCAGCCCTGAGCACCACAGGGTGTCACCCCAAACTAAAACACAGACATTTTCTAAAATGATTGCCAGCATAATTGATAGGACTGGAATAGTTATTACAGTGAGAAGCCATTTTATTTTCCTTGCATGTATCCTACCTGGGTCTCAGCCCCAGCATCCCTTATCGTCCCCAAGCACTGTAATTCCTTAGTGCATAGCCAGGAGTAAGCCTTAAGTATAATTGTGTGTGGCGCAGTGCATCCCGTCCCCCCAAGAAAAAAATGCACAGCACAATTGAAAATACATGGGGGAATGGGGCTGGAGCGATAGCCCAGTGGTAGGGCGCTTGCCTTGCATGCATCCGGCCCATGCCGGCCCGGATCGATCCCCGGCATCCCCATATGGTCCTCGAGCACCGCCAGGAGTAACTCCTGAGTGCAGAGCCAGGGAGTAACCCCTGAGCATTGCCGGGTGTGACCCAAAAAGCAAAAAAAAAAAAAAAAAAAAAAGAAAATACATGGGAATCATCAGGGACAGGAGAAAACACAGGTAATGGAGTAAGAGAAAGCTGGGCCCATGGTTAGAAGACAAATGCATGACACAAAGTAAATTATACTTAAAGAGGGGAGACCATAAATTTAGTCTATGCACTCTAGCAACAAATGTGAAGAGGGAAAAATGATTGAATGCATGGATCACAGTGTCCAGAAGGTTAAAACAAACTAGTTTTTTCTTTTTCAGAAAAGCTAATGGAGGGTAAATGATAAGAACTAATTGGGCTAATGGGTTGAAGGGTGGTCAACCCTGACATTCGTGAAATTTTCTAGTAGTTATGCATATTCTTTTCTTATTTCTGAAGATCCTTTGAGTGAATCATTTGACACATCTTCTCTGTTCTGCAATAGCCTTTGTGCAGGGAACATCATCGGTTTGACTGTCTTTCAGAAGATAGGGTGCAGAAGTCAGTGAGAAATATTTGTCTGATTATTTAGAACGTTTTTCATTCTATTTTAGGCACTGTGATTTACAATAGATAATGGCAGTAATCATTCATTAAACAGTCTATCATCACACCCCTACCAAAGTGTCACCTTCCTTCCACCATGTCCCCTCTGCTCCTCATCCCAGCAGTTCCAGTTCTTGATACTTATTTTAATTGATGTACCTTATATTTAGACATCTAGTATGTCAATCTTCAGAAGTAAGACTATAAATGCTTATATTTTGTAATAGGGCCTACATTTAAAAATGATTTATATTATTTATTCACAACTTATGTCTAAGCTTCGTTGATTCGTTTGACTGTGCTGCAAGTAATGCAGTACGCTCAAATGCCATAAAATTAACAATAGGGTATTGGATCGGAGCGCATAGCACAGTGGGGTTGGGTGCTTGCCTTGCACACGCTGATCTAGGTTCAATCCCCACCACTCCGTATGGTCCCATGAGCTCACCAGGAGTGATCCCTGAGCGCCAGCCATGAGTTATCCCTGAGCTCCACTGGATGTAGCCCCAAAACAAAAGATGAAGAGGAAACACTTTTATGTCCTTTATGAACTTTTCTAGAAAATGTTGGGGCTTTCCCAATTTCAATCTTGATGTCTTTATGTCACCGCTTTAAAAAAAAATCACTCAGGGGCCGCAGCAATTG
>JAJIBD010036398.1:0-27082 GCA_021461705.1 Cryptotis parvus
GGGTGGCTCGATACTGTAATTTTTCTGGCGAAATTATCATAGAAGCCTGCGGAGAAAAATTACAAGTATCTGACTACAGGGACATTAGGAACCTGTCTTCCTGCCTAGAGATAAAATAAAACAAATCGGCACTGCCTTATATGGGCAGATGCTACACGCGGCATAGAGTGTTCTGAAGCACAGCCAGAAGTGATTCCATAGCACAAGGTACTTAAGTAAGTACCTAAACAGGAGCAAGCCCTAAGCACTTTGGGTGTGGGCCCAAAACCAAAGCAAATAAATAAACAGAATCTATCTCCTCCCTTGGTGTTTATGCAGGAGGGGCGAGACAAATAAGTATTAGGCATAGATAAATAGCGACCAGTGGAAATATTGCATGTTGGTTATCTACAGTAACTCAAGTTAAGTCTTGAGAGTAAGCAAGCCCTCATTCTGCAACTCCCTCTATCTGGATTCCAAAGCATCCGTGCATAGGGGCACTTTAGATAAATAGGTAATATTTCCAGCTGGCCTTCAACTTAAATCCCCTTGGCCTTCAACTACCTTTGTGCTGAATTTAGGTATCTCAAGAAGTTTTCTTGTCTCTAACACTAATGAGGTTCTAAAGAAAGCATCATTTTCAACCATCAGTCTGTGAACTAGTGCTGAAGCACAGATTTAAACACAGTTGAAAAAGCGTTCTAGAGGAGACAATGATGGCTAGGTGATTAAAGTGCTTGCTTACAAGTATGAGACTATGAATCCAATCCTGTTGCCACTGCAAGTACCAAACATGATCCCAAGAATTCTTCTATGATCCCCAGCATCACAAGTAATCTCCAGTACCCCACACCCAGAATGTGTAGTATTAAGTACTCAACTCAGCAAGCGCTGAAGCTGAAAAGAAATGTGGAGCACCACAGCTAGAAACACAACACCCAGAAAGTATGGATGAGTCGGCTTGAGCCCCAGAGAGCACCATGATCAGGATGAATGTAAGCACAATTAAAGGGATGCAACCCTAGGTCTGAGCACTATGGCCCAGTGTGGGAGCACTGTACCTGATGTGACCTGGTGAGTACCACACCAGCAGGTGCAAGCACAATGAAGTGTGATGCAAGCCCCACCGCTTGTCACTGCAGTAACCAGAGGAAGCAGGGTATCTTATTTCAAAGGCAGGAAGAAGAAAAAAGGGTAAGTGCTCTCTAAGACCAGAACAGTGCTGAGATGAGCGGTTTTCTAAGTTCATTCAAGGCAGTATGACGACTTGAACTTCTCTATCTAAAACAAGACTTTCCCACCAAATCAGCCTTCCCAATAATGCCCATACCTCAAGGATTTCATTAGAACTTCTCTATTGTGTAGCACCTGGGTTTTGTATTGTATGAAGGTTGCTTTTCTCTTTCCTGTATACCCTAAACAACCCTCGCCCTGGGTGGGCCCAATGGCCCCAGAAGCTGGGGTAAAGGCCCCTGTTAGTTTGCCTACTTAGGAAGCTTTCTTTCACCTCATTACTTCAGGATTAAAGGTGTTTACCTCTTACCTTTTGTAAAGTATTTATCTCTGACTTTGTGGGGGTAGTGTGTGTGGAGTTAAGTGGAATGAGGAGTGTTAAAGTCTCAGATTTGCTAGAGCCAGGGGTCCTTTTCTTTATCCATTGTTCTAAGGGAGATAGTTTCAGCCCTATGTGGCCGGACCATTGAACCCCAATTATCTCTGTTGTGGTCATCCCGCTGCCCAATAACATGTTTTGAATAGAATGGCAGGAGAAAAGGAGGGTGTCTGATTTCCTGTCTGAGTTGGCAGTGCATAATTCTTTAGTTAGCATTTGATTTTGTTCCTTCCAATCTTAGACTCATCAGTTTCACATATTTTCCTTACCAATTTCATGTTTTGTTTTGTTTGTTTTTGTTTTTTGTTATTTTTTGCTGTGGCTTTGTTGATGTATTTAAAGTCTCTGTCCAAAATTCTGTAGATGCTAAGTATAGTTGTTGAAAGTCTTTGGAGTCAGGGGAAAACTATAGGAGACTGGGACCTCCCTAGTGGCCAAAAGCAGTAAGACTGGTGGCAGTAGCATCCTGTTAAAATACAGGGCCTGACTCTGAATGGATGCAATTCTCAATCTTTAATGTTTCCAGTGATGTTTGTCCCATAAACCATGTTTTATTTGTCCTATTAATTCTTTCCTTAATTAGAGACAGACATAGGGGCAGAACTGCTACTTGCTCTCCCTGTGCCCAGCCGCTCACAAGGAGCCCAGGAGAGATGGGGGTTCTAGCCCTTACCAGTCACCCAGCAGAGTCTTGCAACAAGCCAGACGACCCCACTCCATGAGGGCCTCCATTATCCACATCGGACTTCTCTCTCGTCAGAACTCCACCCAGCAGACCAGCCTATCACAGCTCCTCACGGCCGCTTACGGCTACAGTTCATCAATAAATGCTGGATTTAGAGATGACTGCTAGAGTATGCTACGTGCGGCAGAGCCTGGCAACTACCCGTGTTGTATTTGATATGCCAAATACCAGTAACAATTATAGACCTCATTCCGGAATGGTTTGGCTCTTTATGTTCCTGGAGCAAGCAGATGCCCTTGGGCTCTACTAGCATGAGACAGGACATATGGAGATGTTACTGGGGCCCGCTCGAGAGCAAATCGATGAACAACAGGAAGACAGTGATACAGTGATTAATTCTTTTCTACTTCCCAGGGTTTCTGATATAATGTTCCAATACCACACCCTCCACCAGTGCCCCTCTTCCTTCTACCACTGTCTCCAGGGTCTCCCACTCAAATCCCCTCTCTGTCACATCTTCCTGCCATGACAAGCTCAGTAGTGCAGACACATTCTCACATTCTCCCATCCAAGTACTAACCCAGGCCCTACCCTGCTTAGCTTCGAGATCAGACAAGATCGGGCGGCGTTCAGGTGGTATCGCCGTAGACACGTTCTCACATTCTATTGCCTTTGGCCATTTGATATTCCCTTGGTATGCCTTTTATGTCCCACATGAGATAATTCTCTGTCTCTTTTCTAGTTTCACTCAGCATGATATTCTACAGACACACCCGTTAGTGGCAAGTCGCATTTCATCTTTTCTTCTAGCCATTTCCTATATATACAGTTTCTTTATTCAGTCACATTATTGGACACTTGGGTTGAGTCCAGATTTTGGCTCTCACAGCAAATACTGCAATGAATATAGGAGTACAAATTTCTCTTTTGGATAGCATTATTTAGGCCTTGGCTGAAAGTGAGATTGTTGGGTCATATGGTGTTGGGGTACACACCCTGGTCATGGCTGCCCAGAGCCTCTGCATCTTGCCTGGAACTTTATCTCCTGCAGGTCACATTGTAGATAAGGGCAGGAAAACAGTTTGGATCTGTGACTCTATTTAGCAGAGTATCTTACTATGTATTCTATGTTAGCTGTTCCAAGTATTCCTCTTTCACAGATCCCTTTGGGACTGGAAAACTCTACCAGAGTCTATCTGGCTGTGTTGGATCCTCTTTTAAATGATATAAACATAACTAAGTCAGAGAGAAATGCTGTTTGCCTCTGGCTAGTGAGCACGACTCTCAGTGATTCTAAAGGCTAGTAACCAGAACACCGTGAAGTAAAAATAAGGATCTCGTGAAAGTTATGAAGGAAAAATACACAACTTCATAGATAAGCAACAGCTCAAGACCTTCATAGACTCAAAACCAACTTTATTTATTTATTTATTTATTTTTGATTTTTTTTTGTGTCACACCTGGCAATGCTCAGGGGTTTCTCCTGGCTCTGCACTCAGGAATTACTCCTGGCGGTGCTTGGGGACCATATGGGATACTGGGGGATCGAACCAAGGCCGGCACAGGCCGGCCGCGTCCAAGTAAATACCCTACCCGCTGGGCTATCGCTCCAGCCCCACTCAAAACCAACTTTAAAAGAAGGTCTGGAAGGAGCTGCTGTAAGACAAGACAAACCCTAAAGGCACAACAAACTTATTCAAAAAGTGGGCACAAAATCCTATGACAATAATCTCAACGTCAATGGCCTAAAAGCACCAATCAAAGAGACACAGGGTGGCAAAATGAATTAAAAAATGAATCCAACATTCTGCTGCCTACAAGAAACACATCTGAATAACCAAAGCAAACACAGACTCAAAGTCAAAGGCTGGAAGACCATTCTCCACGCCAAACAATCCCTCCAAAAAGGCTGGTGTGGCCATACTCGTATCTGACAACATAGACTTCAGGCTAAAAAAGGTTAGAAGGGACAGTGAAGGCCATTTCTTAATAATTAAGGGATATTGGGGGCTGGAGCGATAGCCCAGCGGGTAGGGGCGTTTGCCTTGCGTGGCCGGCCCATGCCGGCCAGGGTTGATTCCGGCATCCCATATGGTCCCCGAGCACCGCCAGGAGTGATTCCTGAGTGCAGAGCCAGGAGAAATCCCTGAGCATTGCCGGGTGTGACCCAAAAAAACAAAACAAAATAAAAAGTTAAAAAAATGATTAAGGGATATGTATACCAGGAAGAAATTACACTCCTAAACATATATGCACCCAACAAGGGGCCAGCAAAATACTTAAAACAACTGCTAATAGAATTCAAAAAAGACATTGATAGAACACAATAGTAGTTGGAGACTTCAACACTGCTCCTATCAACTCTTGATAGATCAACAAGAATGAAACTCACTAAGGAAATACTGGCACTGAAGGAAGTGGAAGAAAGAGGACTGGTTGATATATATATATAGGGCTTTTCATCCAAAAAAGCAGAGCATTTTTAATATTTCTATTACCATCTCTATGTCTTCTTTGAGGAAGTTTATGCTCATCTCTTCTTCCCATTTTTTGATGAAATTTCTATTTTCTCTTGGTATATTTTACAAGTGCTTTATATATCTTGGATAATAACCCTCTGTCACATAAATGGTTGACAAATATATTCTCTCAGTGCTTTTTCATTCTGGTCATTGTCTCTTGTTGTGCAGACATTTCTCTACAAGATGTAGTCTCATTTACTTATCTTTGCTTCTATTTCCTTGTCTACTAGCACTAAATCATTGCGATTTCTCTAGATTCAATGTTATGAGGGGTCTGCCCTACCTTTTTCATCAATATAATTTAATGGATTCAGGTTTGATATCAAAATCTCTAATCCATTTTGAAATGACTTTTGTGCATGGTATGAGAGAGGGGTCTGAGGCTTTTTTTTAACATGTAGCTGATCAGTTTTCCCAGAACCATTTGTAAAGAGCAAAAATTAACTGATCAGGGACTGGAGTGACAGTACAGTGGGTAGGGCATTTGTCTTGCATGAGGCCAACCCAGATTCAATCCTATATGTTTCCCTGAGCATCGCCAAGAGTGATTCCTGAGTGCAGAGGCAGGAATAACCCATAAGCATTGTTGGGTATGGCTTGTATCACTTGTATCACTTGTTCATTGATTTGCTCGAGTGGGCACCAGTAACATCTTCATATGCCCTGTCACGTGCTGAGTGTAGCCCAAGGGCATCTGCTTGCTCCAGGAACACGTAGAGCCTCAAACCAATCCTTCAGGTCATGGGAATGAAGTCTATAGCTGTAACTGGCTTTTGGCATATCAAATATCACACGATTAGCTTGCCTTGTGGGTATGGCACAAAAATAAAATATAAAAATATAGCTGAACATATTCCTAAAGATGTCTTTAAACTCTCAATTCTATTCCATTAGTCTGAGAGTCTGTCTGTTCCTAATACTGTCTTGATAATTCCTGTCTTGATAACTAAAAAACTTTACAGTATGAAGTTGGGGGTTCCCTTCTTTCCTCCAAATAGCTTTGGTTATTTGTATGTGTGGGATGGGGGTGTTATTTTTATACGAATTTTAGGTGCATATGATCTATGTCTTTAAAAAAACTTACATGGGAACACAGCACAGTGGGAAGGGCACTTCCTTGAATGTGACTGACGTAGGTCCAATACCCAGCACCATAAATTGTTCCTTGAGCACCACCAGGAGTGAACCTCGAGCATAGAGTCAGGAGTAAGTTCTGAGCACCACTGGGTATGGCCCTCCCTGGAAATAATACCTGACATTGGTGTTTTTATAGGAAACTGCATTGAATATGTCTAGTGCCTTGGTAGAATTGTCACTTTTGACAATATTAATTCTTCTAATCCATGAATAGGGGATGTTTTCAGTTTTTTTTAGTAGTGATTTATAGTTTTATTTAAATGTCTTCAACTCTTTTTTTTAAGAGTACACAGTTTTAACTATACTGAGATTTCCTTCCGTACCCATTTAAAATTTGCTTTTTTAAATCACAAGTGGGGGCGGGCGATAGCCCAGTGGGTAGGGCGTTTGCCTTGCCCCAACCAGCCTGTGCCGGCCAGTTCAATCCCCAGCATCCCATATGGTCCCCTGAGCACCACCAGGAGTGATTCCTGAGTGCAGAGCCAGGAGTGACCCCTGAGCGTCACTGAGTGTGACCCAAAAGCAAAAAAAAAAAAAAAAATCACAAGTAGGTGTTGTGTTGGTATGGTATCTTACCCAGTTTCCAAGAACAGGTTCCTGTAGACTTAAAACTAGTGTTTTGTTTTTTGTTGGTTCTATGGATAGAACCCAGGGCTCACATGCACAAAACATGAGCTCTACTATTGAGCTATGTTGGAGGACAGGTGTAGCTATTCTGGGAGTTTTGTTGTTTTTGCCCCACTCCCAGCTTAATCTACTTAAGTCAAGGTTCATTCTAATGAGCCTTCTCTTCTATGTAAACACTGCTAGAGGGTGTGGCAGTTACAGAAGTCACCCTGATTGAATAACTTCTGACTTATACATCTGTCGGGCGCTCGCGGGGGTCCCCGACAGTGCCGGAAGCGAAGTTCCCTTTTTACCTCCGAAGCCGGCGAGGAATGGATGAACACTCAGGGATCCGATGAGGTTTTAAAAGACTTTACTTATCACAGGTTCAGGCATACAAATCAGCAAAAGGGAAAAACCCGATGCTTAGGATTCCAGACTAGAACCCCAGCCACGTGTAGGCCAAGATGGCGACCACCACGTGTATAACTTCCAAGGGAAAAACGCTTACAAGGCGAGATTCCACCGGGAAGAAGAAGCCCGGGAGAGCGGGAACCGGCAAGTTTATACCCGCAACTCAGACCTTCCTCCCATTGTTATGGAAAGCAGGGAGGGTCCACCCTCTCCTGCATCTCACCTAGGGCCTTTACTGTGCTAATGTTTTGGGCCGGGAAGGGAAGGCCTTTGAAATGTAGAGAAGGGGGTTTCTGAGATGGCATGTCACTGTACCAAAGATCAACACCAATGCCAGTTAAATATTTCTCCAAGCCTTCACAAGTCTCCTCTACTTCATTGTAGTTTTATATTTTTATCAGGGGAGCCATGCTTGTTTGTTTTGGAAGCAAACAGCATTTCTCTCTGGTCTAATTACTGGGTGTCCTTACGTGGCCAGGCTAATATGCTGGTAAGATCTAGCTAGTCCCACGATGATTGTGATAGCATGGGAGAATATTTATACCAGCTAGTACAGCATACATGGTCGGATAAACTGCCACATTTAGACTACCCCCTTATCTGCGGAGTGATCTGCGGGGAGGCAATCCAGAGCAGATGCAGCGGCCCTTAGGAGTCCTGCAACATACATCTACTAAGACTTCTATGTTTTCTAGATTGGGCACAGCTTCTCTTTATACCCACTGCACTCAGTGTCGGACAGTTAGAATTTAGCAGGAGACTACCACCCTGGCTACGCTGAGACTATAGGAAGACTATAGGAAGGATCATACTAGTTTGCTCTAAGCAGGCGAGTGTGGCCCTTTCAGTACATGAGAACAAGATACTCAGAATCACCTTGGTGCAGATAATAATAAGAAGGACCTTTGTGGGTACCATCTAGATTACATGAAGCTCATGAAGTTAGGATGTATTACTTTATACCAGCCCCCTCTCTCCAGTGTTTTACATAAGAGATAATCTTAGTAGAAAGGTTAGACCTTGGCATAACCTTTGTTTATACCTGCAATAGGGTGTGGCACTACACTCTGTTTAGGGTTCTTTGTTGACATGACCCTCCTGATTGGATTACTTTGGTGTATATAAGGGGCTGACTTGAGACCCCTTCACGCTTCACTTTTGCCTTTTGGGCCTTTTAGCTTTCGGCTTTTGGCTCCCGGCCTCGGCTTTTGGCTTTTTGCTCTTTGGCCTTTTGCTCCTTCTGCGTAGGACTCAGCTCGGGTGAGATCCTCTCTCTTTGGTGGGAGACTTAGGCTCTTTTGTATGGTCTATGTTTGGACCAGAGCTAAAGTTTGTTCATTATATTGGAGTGCTGTGGAAGAGCTTTGGTACTATTAAAAGCCTTTTTGGAACTGCACCGGACTCGTGAGTTTTCATCTGTTCCCCGGCGTCCTCGGAGGTAGAAGACAACCTCTGTCCTGTCACTGTCTGGGACCCGGCGGCGTTCCCGACAGAGCTACATCCCCAGTATGCTGGTACACCCTGGGAGGCCACAGTATTGCACATTCTGTAACTCCAATGCAAGATACAAGTGTAGCATTTCCTCTTGCTCCAGAATCAGACACAGAGAAGACTCACATACCTTCTCTGCTACTATAACCAGTTCTCCACTGTGTGGGTACAAAGGCCTCTGGCAGTACAACAGTTTTAAGTGCCACTTGATGCCACAGGAGCACCCATTCTCTGATCAGCTTAGCCTCCAGGTTCTCTCGTTGTTGTTTGTTGTTTTTTGTGTGGGGTGGTGGAGCTTGGGCCACACCCAACTGATAGTCAGGACTTACTCTTGGCTGGGCTCAAGGATTACTCCTGGCAATATGCAGGAGACCATACGCCAGTGCCAGGGATTGAACCTGCACTGCCTGCATGTAAGACAAGTACCATATGTGCTGTACTACCCCTCTAGCCCAAAGTCTCCAGGCTCAAGAATATGTATGTGATCAGATTCCCTTTGTCCTGGATAAGGTAAATCCTATAGCCGGCTGAGCGGGCGGCTCCTTCCTGTGCTCCTGGAACCGGCCTTTCCGCCCCACCCAAACTGTCAGGGCCCTGGCCCAGGTGCGCAGCGGTGGCTGGGTCTGCTTCCCTGCCCAGCTTCAGGTTGTCCGTCCCTGAGGTCACCCGACGGTGCTGTGTTCTGCACAGGGGTGGAGTGCAGACCCCTGGGGTCTGGAGCAGCTGGGCAGGTAGTCTCTGGGTGGTCCCCAGGGACGCAGTGGGCAGTGGGAGGATAGGCCTTTTCTGAGGTGGGCTTGTCTCCCCACAGCGGACCCCACCCCATTTTTGCTTGTTTTTTGTCACAACCAGCTGTGTTCAGAGATCACTCCTGGTGATGTTGGGCATCAAGCGGAGCCAACTCCTGTCTTTTGTTTTTAATCACGCAAAGGTAGATTAGACCTGCACGGCAGAGCCTGGCAAGCTACCCGTGTTGTATTTCATATATATGCCAAATACCAGTAACAATTATAGACCTCATTCTGGAATTGATTGAGGCTCTTTATGTTCCTGGAGCAAGCAGATGCCCTTGGGCTCTACTAGCATGAGACAGGACATATGGAGATGTTACTGGGGCCCCGCTCAAACAAATCGATGATGAACGGGAAAACAGTGATACAGTGAAGGTAAATCCTATAGCGATGATGATGATAGTAGGATCCCTCCCAGACCAAGAATAGGTCTAGTAGGATGTGAGGGTTCGAGAAGGGTTCCATAGATTCTATTCACAAGTAGTGATAGAACCAGGAATATTTCAAAGTCACCATGTCTCTATTCGTATAAATTCCAAGTTCATTTTCATCTAGTTTCATCATATCCAATTTCTCTGTCCACAATGAACAATTATATCATACACTAAAAGCAATTTACTGCCACTGGTACTTCAACTACTTCCAATACCAAGAAAAGCTCCTCAAACTGCGGGGTACTCAATATGTCAAAAACCAGGAACAATAATGGGCCTCATTCCCAACGACTGGAGGCGTTACTGGTGCCCACTTGAGCAAATCAATGAACAACGGGAAGACAAGTGACAAGTGACCCCAGTTCCTAATTCAAAATCATGTACATAACAGGTTATCAACATGCTAGTTCACAAAGATGAATTTTACTTTCTCTCTTCCACCGAAAGAGATGTTAGTAAGTAATCATTCCAAAAAAGAAATAAGAATTCTGGAGTATTCAAAATATAGGTGGCGCTTAAAATTAACTGCAAATGATGGTCCATTGTGGAGGAAACAATCCCAAGAAAATAGTAACTGAAGAATAAAACTTCTTTCACAATTGCACAAAGGGGGAAAAGAGCAATTTTTTTCTTAGTATTTGGATAAAAACACATTTATTAAAACTAGTAATTCTGAGTTCAAGGCAAAATAATACACAATACAGAGCATTTGCCATTTTATCTTCATTTTTCCCTCACAAAGTATTCATAAATGTTTTATAAATATATTAAGGCTTAAAGTGATCATTATCTTGAGTAGAGAAAGGAGGTATGCTAACTAAATGAGCTTACATTCAGAAAATTTAAAAACAATGGGCTGGAGCGATAGCCCAGTGGGTAGGGTGTTTCCCTTGCATGTGGGCCAGCCCATGCCAGCCTGGGTTCAATCCCCAGCATCCCATATGGTCCCCCGAGGAGCACCACCAGGAGTAATACCTGAGTGCAGAGCCAGGAGTAACCCCTGAGCATCGCCGGGTGTGACCCAAAAAGAGAAAAAAAAAGAAAGAAAAAGAAAAGAAAGAAAAAAGAAAAGAAAATTTAAAAACAAAATTGTTTATAGCTTTTGCCTCTGTATAGTAAATGATAAAACAATGCCCTGCTTTTCTCCCCCGCACACATATTACTGTCTGATGGACAAAGAAGCGATTTACATTTTTTAAAAAATTTTTACAGCTTAAGAGACTACAGTTGTTCAGTGTGACCTTTACTTTCACAGCAAAAACTTTCCCTGGGTCACCTGGACAATTAGTAATGCAGATTACAAATAAATAAAAATCTCGAACCGGGCGATAGTCCAGCGGGTAGGGCGTTTGCCTTGCATGTGGCTGGCTCATGCCGGCCCAGGTTCGATCCCAGGAATCCCATATGGTCCCCGAGCACGCCAGGAGTAATTCCTGAGTGCAGAGTCAGGAGAAACCCTGAGCATTTCCAGGTGTGACCCAAAAAAAAAAAAAATCTCAACAAAGGTGCTTAAAATAACTCAAGAAAAAGCAAGGAAAGATGTTTTAGATAAAGGAAAAGTGAAAAGCTAGTTTGAAAACGTTGTAAATAGAGGCATCCCTGCAAAAAAGAGGGCGCAAATCATTTGCCATCAGAAGGAAGAAACTAGTTAACTTCAGCTAGCTCAAAATACCCTCTCACGTCTTCTTCAGGGATCCACTTGTCATACTCTCTTCTGAATCCTTAGTACAAGAATGCCAGGGCGCTGCTAGAATGTGTCAAGGCCACCGCTGAGCACCACTGGATTGCCTAAGCCCCAGCTGTCAAAGGGATGACTACCACGTGCCTGTGGAGCACTCCCCTGCCTCAAGTTAAACCAGCTGCACTGGGCCACATGTCTGAAGAGAGCCCACATGGAGAGAAGCAAACACAATTCTTGCAAGAAAAGAAACAAATGCCAATATTGTGTCCAACTGTTAAGGCCCTAGGACTCTAGATGGACTCCAGAATCCAGTCACTGCTGGAGAGGGCGAGACAGGCAGTGATATATCCCTTGGAGCGCCTTGTTTCCGCACATCCTGAAGCCCATTTTGCTCTTGGAAATATTCCTCCTCCTCTTGAAGAAGCCATTCTCCAGGGCATAGGAGCAGTCTGGGCTGGATGCTGCCTGGCATGCCCCTTTATATTCCTGAATGGACTCGTAGAGGCTATACAGTTGGCAGAGCAAGGACATGTCCAGCTGTCGAAGGCCAACCTGGAGGGACGAAAGGGAGGTAAAAACAAAACATCAGCCCTTAAGTTTACTTTTAGTTGAACATTCAGCCAGCAACCTGCTTGTGCCAGGCACATTCTTTCCATACAGAGAGCAACTCTGCATCACTTGGAGTCTTAGGATTTCCAGTTTAGAAGACCTTCATTGCGTAATGACAACACCTCAGATGTTGCTCAGCTTGTCAGGAAAGGCGCAACCTGCCGGGCCTCAGGCCCCAGCCTGTGGAATTTAGCCTGGTATGCCGGCACACCCTGGGAGGTCACAGCATTGCACATTCTGAAGCTCTGGCTGGCTTCACTTTGGATGCCAAGATACATGTGTGGCATTTCCTCTTGCTCCAGAATCAAATGCTGAGAAAGCCCACATGTGCTTTCATTGCCACTGCAATCATTCTCAACCCCTCGGGTTCACTGGAGCCTCTCAGTGACAGCAGCTCTCCTGTCATTACCACAAGCTGCTCCCTGGACCACCCATCCTCTGAGTAGCTGAGCCTCCAGCCAAGATAATGGTGGGGTCAGTCCCCAGACCAAGAAACAGAATAGGTCTAGTAAGGAATGAGAATAAAGGAGTTCTACAGATTCTCTTGGAAACTACATTCACAAGTAGTCATAGTACCAGGAACACTTTAATCACAAAGTTCTGCATCTGTTTATCTTCCTCCCATCCCACAGGCCCATCACAGAGGAGTAAGCACAACCAAGAAAGGAAAAGCATTTCCATCAATTCCGAGAGAAGGATTAGTTCACTTGAAAATGTAGCCTAGACTTGCATCTTATATTTTCACTGACCTGAGAATCACACGGGAGTCTAGTTAACCATGCAGATCATGGGGAGAGTACTATATCAGGAGATCTGCCTTTGGTTTCTTGGGCTTTGAACAAATTATTCTCATCTCTTTATTTTGATATTTTGGCTGAGGACAGAATGAAATAACTCTTTTTTTAAATAGAAATCATATTTTATTTTTTATTTTTTTTATATTTTTGCTTTTTTTGGGTCACACCCGGCAATGCTCAGGGGTTCCTCCTGGCTCTGCACTCAGGAATTACTCCTGGCGGTGCTCGGGGACCATATGGGATGCTGAGGATTGAACCCTGGCCAGCATGGGCCGGCCGCGTGCAAGGCAAACGCCCTACCCACTGGGCTATCGCTCCAGCCCCTGAATGAAATAACTCTTATGGAACTACTGGGAGGAGTAAATAAAATCTTTAATAAATAGTAGTTGAATACCTTCTATACTGGCTTAAAGCACTGAAAATACAGGACTATGTGCACACAGATAAAGGGAAAATATTAGAGGATTTACAATTATTTTAATTATCCAGCACTGAGGTTTTCCATGTAAGATAGTCCAGCTTTCACAGGAAAACAGCGGGTAACTGAAATAAGCCTTCATATTCTTCCCACTTAGTGA
This sequence comes from Cryptotis parvus, assembly GCA_021461705.1. Classification (NCBI taxonomy): domain Eukaryota; kingdom Metazoa; phylum Chordata; class Mammalia; order Eulipotyphla; family Soricidae; genus Cryptotis; species Cryptotis parvus. Next base: position 13,337 of record JAJIBD010036398.1, read on the forward strand.
TTCGAGGTTGTCAGACCATTCACTATCTCTTTACTGTAGCTGAACAGACCATAAAAACAAAACTAAGTTTAGCATTTACTTAGCATATTTTTCTAAGAAGCTCAAGGGATGACCTTTGCCCAGAGGGGTAAGTTCGATTGTTTCTGTGGTGATTCCCCATAATTCTAGAATTCTGACTAGAATTAAATGAAGCTGTTCTAGGTGGAGGAGACAGCCCAGAGGTTCAGGAGTGAATGCCTTACAAACACAAGGTCACAAGTTCAATCTGTGGACCCATGTGGTCCCCTGAGTGCCCCTGGGCAGGTGTAACCCTAAAAGCCCCAGCACCAGTGGGTCCAGGAACATTACTGAGCCCAAGCACTGAGATATCTGTGTGTTGCCGGAGACAGACTCCCAGATACCCTAAGCACTTCTTGGGGTTACACCACCCCCAAAAATAAACCTTTATAACTGTATTTAAACACCATGATTTACAAAGTTGTTCATAGTACAGTTTTTCAAGTAATCAATATTCCAACACCAGTCCCACCAGCAATTTGCCCTTACCACCACCAAAGACCCTCATTTCCCACCCACGCCTCCATGCATGCTCCCTTAGTAGGCATTAATTATATTGCTATTACAACATATATCTTGAAATGGCATTGCTAAAGTTATGACCTTTTTACTGAGCTGTAACGTATGAATTGGACCATCTGTGTTATTGCTTTCACTTATTGAGTTTACTAAATATAATGGACTACTAGCCAATTTTTTAACAAAGTTGTTCATGTTAGTTTCTTAGAAATATTCAATATTCAACCCCAAATTCACCACCAGTGCAAAGTTCCAACAACGATTATTTCTAACTTTCTCAACCACTACATAAGCCTGCCCCTAAGCAGACCCTCAATAATTTAAATTATATTGCTTGTTATAGCTAATTTGCTAAAACTGGTCAAGAAATGTTTTCGTAGAACAAAAGTTAATGAGGATTGGGGCTCATCCTACCTGTACAGCAGGTAGGATGCTTGTCTTGCACATGGCAGACCCGGGTTTGATCCCTAGCTTCCCATACGGTCCCCCAAGCAATACTAGGCATAATTCCTGAGTGGAGAGCCAGGAGTAACCCCTGAGCATTGCTGGGTGCAAATGCAAAAAAATATGAGAGAGAGAGAGAGAGAGAGAGAGAGAGAGAGAGAGAGAGAGAGAAAAGAAAGAAAGAAAGAAAGAAAGAAAGAAAGAAAGAAAGAAAAGAAAGAAAGAAAGAAAGAAAGAAAGAAAGAAAGAAAGAAAGAAAGAAAGAAAAAAGAAAGAAAGAAAGAAAGAAAGAAAATAAAGATAATAAGGACTGTTCAATCTCACAATGCGCCATTAAACCTTTTGTATAAGAAATTACTGATACATCGTTACAGGATATGGCTTGTGAATATATGTTTTGTTATTGGTTGCCTTATATTTATATTTATTAAATGTGGTATGCTACTTGGTATAACAGTATGTAGAGTTTCAGATGTGCGCCACATTCACATTCACAGTCATGTGCTCCAAGAATTTCAAAGACGACCTGGGTGATAAAGTTGGAGTTCAGTATTATATTTGGGTGGTGCCTTTTAGGGTACCAGGTCTTCCCAAAGAACAGTGAGATGGGGAGGGCCCCATCCCCAACTCCTTGACACCTGGAGATTTAGTCACAGAACCCACATACCTGAGTTTTTCAATGGATTAATTCATGGGTGGGGCTGCGTCTGAGCAGTGGAATCTGGCCTTGAACATGGTGATGTTTGGTAGTGCGGAGGTTTTTTCAGCTGCTGGGGGCTCTGTTCCTACAGACCAAACCCAAACCTGTCCCCAAAAGAGGAAAAGATTTCTCTGAAATTGTTGAGGTCCCAGCCCATAACAAAAAATCTGCCTGAATAGGCATAGCTCATACACTTTGGGACAATGTGTAAACAACTATTTCTTTGTCCCAAATGAATGACAAGATTCTGAAAGAGACATTCTAAGAAGGCTGACAGAGCTCAACGTCTTGCTCTCAAAAGTAGATCCTGAATAGGTTAAGTTGTGGCAAAACTAGGAGATACCAGGGTGCAAACAAGGTCACGTCATGGGGTCAACCAGTTTCCTGTGTGTGTGTGTGTGTGTGTGTGTGTGTGTGCTGCACGGCGCACATGTGCATCCATCTGTGCTTGTATACAGAGGCACAAGCAAGTAAGTGGCATGTCAGAGGAAGAACAGGTCTCTAACATGTTTTAAAATTACCTGAAGGGGATTGGAGAGCTATTGCAGCAGTCAAGGTACTTGCCTTGCATGTGGCCGACCCGGGCACGATCCTTGGTACCCCATATGGTCCCCCAAATCACACTTGAGCACAGAGCCAGGCATAATGACACTGTCAAGTGTGGTCTAAAACAACAACAAAATTATAATAAAATAAATTTACCCTGATGGTAATTCTGATCCAATTCCAGTTTCTTTCCTGGACCATTTGTATTTCTTTTCCTTGGAACACTGGCCTTTAGACCAGCCAGGCAGAATATGGAGAAGAGAACATGGAGAAGAGAACCCAGTGTAGAGTTCACCTGTCTAGGTTCAGATATCAACTCTACCGCTCAATAGATAACATAAATTATTCAAATCCTAAAAAGAGAGGAAGCTGCTACTATCATTGTGTTCACAACTCTTTCCCACTCTGCTAGCCAGCAGACTCTCACCATGGAACAGCAGTGGACCTTCTGTTGCTGTTACTGCAACTCAGTCTGAATCTGAAGCAAAATACCACCATAATACCTTTCCCCAAAGGGCGGCTTTTCAAATCCCTTCATTCATTTTCTATCAAATGGAATTACTCTTTATACAAAGTCAAAAATCTCCCAGCCTGCAGTTGCCATAGAGCTCTTGTTGCTAGGCGTAACCAATGCATATACAAACAAATCCTACTTATCTTCTTTAACAAGCATTTAAATATTTGGCAATAATTTTCATGTGAAGATCATTTTCCTACTCCTTGAAAAAAAAAAAACGGGTCTGGAAAGTCAACTCAATAGTCAGGAATTGATGCTCTGTCTGCATGAGGCCAAGGTTCGATCCTAGCCCACATAGTCCCACAGCACTGCTGGGAGCAACAGTAGCCCAAAAGAACGGCCAGAGCTGCACCCCTACATAATTTTGATGTTTCTCTAGGCCTTTCCTCTGTACTTACTCCTATTTTTCACAATTCCTTTACAAAATCTGAACACCAAGAACTCCGACTCAGAAAAAATCACATTTATCATTTCTTCCTTGGATTTTAAGAAAAAAAAATTTTTATTGAATCATGGTGAGATACACAGTTGCAAGATATGATTGAGTTTCAGTCACACAATATTTTTTAACTTCTGGGTCACTCCAGACTACACTTTATGTTCCTGGAGCGAACAGATGCCCTTGGGCTACGAGCATGTGACAGGACATACGGAGATGTTACTGGTGCCCGGTAGAGCAAATCAATGATCAACGGGAAGACAAGTGATACAAATGAAGTGAAGAACTTTTGGGTCACACCTGGCCATGGTCAGGAGTTACTCCTGGCTTTTTACTCGAATTACTCCTCGTGGTACTCAGGGGACTATATGGGATGTTGACGATCAAACCCGAGTCAGTTGCATGCAAGGTAAATGCCCTCTCCACTGTACTATAGCTCTGGCCCCTATACAATGTTCTAACACCCATCTCTTTACCAGTATACATTTCCTGCCACCAATGTCCCAAATATCCATCCCACCATTCCACACAGCCTGTCTCTATGGCAAAATCTTCTCTCTCTCTCTCTCTCTCTCTCTCTCTCTCTCTCTCTCTCTCTCTCTCTCTCTCTCTCTCTCCCTTTTACCGTTTAGGTACAGTGGTTTCCTTCCTTAAGTTTAATACAAAAAAATATAAGTCTTAATAAAGGAAGTCACACCCCAACCTAGAATCACCCCAAGATTGTACTCAATAAGTCATTACAAAGATTTATCTAGAATCTTGTTTTGAGTCACTCCAATACCTTTAGGGTAGACACCCTATTTCCCAACATGGGGATAAGTAATGAACAAGGTAAAAGGGAAACTACACCTGCAGTAGAATACCACACTAGAAAACATCTGGCTTTCACCTTCCTGAATCAGCAGAAGGTGGGAGCAAGTGAAAGTGTAGCCTGGATTGCCTTACTCAATCCACAACCCAGCCAGATTTTACAGGCTCTCGACTTCCAAGCTCCCATGCTGCCGAACAACCATGGCTCTGTGCTTTCTACATATGTGCCCTGCCCAAGGTCTTCCAGACCTACCTAGTACCTGCTCCTGACTGGGTGGCAGATTGTGTCTGGGACCTTTCTGCACCGCAGCTGCCAAATGACTCACAAAGCCACCCAGTCATCAGGAGGAGGAACCCTGGCCTAGAATTGAAGCTCTGACCCGCCTAGGAATACAGGGCAGACCAAAACACTTGATTACACAACCAAACAGATGCCAAGTAGCCAAGTCTAATTTACAGCAATTTAACACATACACATGCACAGACACACTCATGCCTATACGTGGCCCTGCTTCTATACATTTTTCAGGCACTAAATTTCCTGTGACTTACCAATAGTCACATGAACAAACAGCTTCCCAGCCAGGACAAATACTCCTTAATGTGTAAACATATAAATACCTTCACTTAAATTTTCTAATGGCAAAGTAAAATGACTAAACAGCATCCTATATAATCTGGTCTGAACTCTCTTCTTCCCTACGCTCCCCTTGGGCAAAATTAATGTTGAGGCCCCTTCCCCAAATGTCTCCACTAATTTATCAAAGCTACCCCACTCACCCGGACTAAGATCAGCCTCTCCTCTGCTCCTTAGACATTCTCTAATTGGCTCATCCACCAGGGCTCCTTGCTTTTTTCCCCATCTTCTCTGTCTTAGGGCAATTACTACTCCTGATCCTAGACTACAGGTATGGGAATCTTCTGTCTCTTATCATGAGACAAGCCCATAATGCCATGATTTGGGGCACTGTGGTGAACTACCTTTTGGATTCCGCAGCATCCAACAGTCTTGCAGAGGAGAGGCTCAGATCATAGTTGAAATCAGAGAAAATGTCTCTCTCTAGGGAAAGAACCCAGATAGCTGCTACATGGATGGATCTGGAGAGTGTCATGCTGAATGACATTTGTCAGAAGGAGAAGTCAAGACACAAAATGATCTCTCTAATAAGTGGACTATAAAGAAACATAGTAGCCAACTCTCATTTTATCAGAAGGAGCTTATCAGGAGAGGTGGGGTGAGGGTCACTGGGACATGAGTGAACAGAAGCAGACACTGGTAGGGGGCATGTTGCTAGAATGTTTTACGTATGAAACCATACTATTAACAGTTCTGTAAACCATGGTGCCTAAAATAAAATACTTCTAAAATTTAATTTGGAAAAGAAAAGAACCCAGACAACCTCCAAGGGAACGTCTGGCTGTAGGCTCCGTACCTGCTACACAGGCAGGAACCACAGAGGCAACATGGGGAACAGGCAGAGCTTTATGGCCAATGCTCCTGAGGAAAGCCTCAAAACCACTCTCACCTAAAAACCATTCTGTCCTCTTCTTATGAGCAGAAGACACAAAACCAGCTTCCCTCTCTGAAAGCTAGCGATGAAGTTCAGCCACCTCAACTCTAACTCACAAGTACAATTACCATCTTAAAACAGTGCTGGTAGTGATAGTAACATGCAGCTCCAGAAATCAGTCTTGGCACTGAAGGTAAAAAGATCTGAAAGGACCAGCCCTCAGAACTGCAGTTGTATCAGGCGTGACTAGGTCACCCATGAACAAGGACCAGCCCTCAGAACTGCAGCTGGGTCAGGCGTGATTAGGTCACCCATGAACAACAACTTCTCATCCTTCCTGAAAGAGGGAAGTAGAGGGTGCTTCGGCAACCCCCTAACCCACAGCAGGTACCAGAAGCTGGGTAAGCCTGCTACCTCGGGATTGGGTTCCTACGTTTCCTCAACGATGGGTAATCTCAGATCCTTACTGTGAGGTAGGATCTGAGAAAATACCTTAAAAGCAGACTTTTTTTCAGAGGCTCATTTAAGAGAAAAGCAATTTCAATACTATAATTTGTAGCCCCTTATTCCAAGACCATCAAGACAATTAAGAATGACTGTTTCTTCCTGCTTTAAACTACTAATGTGATTCTTCTGTCTCTGTGTTCAGGCTTCCCTACTTCCTTCCTGTTCCTTTTCTTCTCTTTTCCATGCAGAAAAAAAACCCTGCTCCCCTCCCTGACGCACACACAAATGGCTCAGCAACTCACAGCATCTCCTACAATGGGAACAAACAATCCTGAACCACCTTCAAAATGGTTTTGAAGTTTCACAATAGGCCTAGCCATGTGAATAATCATCAGACAGGGTGGTGCTGTCCAGTTGGGTTTCAAGCCACTAAATTGCAACAGCTCAAAAGGGTGTTGTGGAGGAAGAGTTCCTCCTATCTTTGGAGGAACATGAAAGGTAAAAGTTACCATTAGGATACAGGGCTTAGACAATGAATGGAACCTATAAAAGAAAAATTGGGGAGCTGCTGAGAGAGTAAAGCAGATTGTGTTTGTTCAATCTTTGACACTCCATAAAAAGTACACTACCAGGGGCCAGAGTGATAGCACAGTGGGTAGCGCATTTGCCTTGCATGCAACCAACTTCGGGTTCGATCCCTGGCATTTCACATGGTCCTTGAGCACTGCCAGGAGTAATTCCTGAGGGCAGAGCCAGGAGTAATCCCTGAGCATGACTGGGTGTGACCCAAAAAGCAAAGAAAGAAAGAGAGAGGGAGGAGAAGGAAGGAAGGAAGGAAGGAAGGAAGGAAGGAAGGAAGGAAGGAAGGAAGGGAAGGAAGGAAGGAAGGAAGGAAGGAAGGAAGGAAGGAAAGGAAAGGGAAGGAGGGAGAGAAAGAAAGAAAGAAAGAAAGAAAGAAAGAAAGAAAGAAAGAAAGAAAGAAAGAAAAGAAAGAAAGAAAGAAAGAAAGAAAGAAAGAAAGAAAGAAAGGAAAGGAAAGAAGGAAAGAAAGAAAGAAAGAAAGAAGGAAGAAAGAAAGAAAGAAAGAAAGAAAGAAAGAACACTACCAGAAGTGATCCCCAAGTGCAGTGCCAAGAGTAAGCACTAAGCACAACTGGGTTTGGTTCAACATGCCCCAATCCCTACATTCCCACTCTCCCTCTTGCCATAAACCATAACACATGGCTGGGATGTAGCTCAGTGGTAGACCATATGAGATGCTGCAAAAATGAGGCACTGGTTCAATTCCAGGAATCAAAACACGCAAAAAAGCATCATAAAAAAGACCTCAAAATATTTTTAGAATTAAGCCTTATTTAAGCAAAATAATAATTAAGGGACTAAAAATAAAAGTTGGGGTAATGTTTAATAGGCAAACCAGACAACTTTTTCTCAAATAGAACAATGAGTAGCAAACAAAACAAACGTGAAAGAAAATGGTCTACACAGCCTGGGCCAAGCCACTGGGTAGAGCCTAGGAGAAGCAGATCAGTGCACTCAAATAGGTTAGTCTCAGGAAGAGCATTCTGGAATGATCCACCACTGCCAGTCGCTCTCTCCTCTCTCTGTGATTCCTCTACCTATGCCCCTCCTCTTCATAGGGCTGACAGTACGCCCAGATCTGGTTAGCTTATAGATCCAGGAGGCGTTAGGTAGAGGTCTAAAAGTCTGTCTAAAACTTCCATATATCTCACAAAAGAGACCAATCATTGTGTCTGACCCTCTCCCTCTGACTCATTTCTCTCTCCATGGAAGCTCCTACAAGTGGCAGGGGAGGACAGAGGAGAGACCACTATGACAAAGACAGTTGGAAATACTTTGGACAAGAACTGAGTGCTGAAATGAGGTAGAGGACCAAACTTGATAAGCTTTCAGCATCTGTATTGCAAACCATAATGTCCAAAAAAGTGTGTGAGTGAGTGTGAAGCACCTTCTTTTTTTTCAATTAATTAATTCTCTTTTTTTGATTTAATTTTATTTTATTATTCCCCAAATATTATTACACCATTTTAGACAGTACAATTGAACGATGCTCATGTAAGAGTTTTGGTTCTACAGTGTTCCAACACCCATCCCTCCACCCAAATCCATCTCCCATTCCCCATCTCCCACACCTCAACTTACTTGGCGGTTCTGTATGTCATTTTCCTCTTTATCCTCCTCCCCTCCCTCAAACTCTCCCTGCTCATGTGGAATGCAGCATCGAAAGACATTACTGTTTCCACTATTTTAATGGACTACTGGCCGCGCTCGTAGCCTAGGCTCGAACTGGTTTTTGCTCTGTTAATCCGGTCGTGAGGCAGTTCCCAGCGTCCGACAGCGAAAATGGTGGCTAGTGTGATGGGCGGAAGTCTCATCCGGCTGCTTCCGGGACCCCACAGAGGACGGGCCCCACTCCCTAAAACCGTCTGCCCTCCTAGGATCCCATATTCAGTTGGGCCTGGGGCAGCCCAGGTTCCAGCCACCCCAGCTGCTTTGAAACGTGAAGTGCCTTCTTTAGGAGGCACAGTTTGGTGGAGAGAGGGACAGGGAGTGGAAACTGGGGCCACTATGCTCGGACTGCACTGTAAACTTGAGGAAAGAGAGGGAACCCTTATGACTTTGAACCCAATCATGAACAACTTTGTAAAGTAGCTTACAGTGATTCACGAGAATTCCATTTTTTTAGAAAAATTATGTCAGCCAAAGTAGAAAAACTCTGTGTGAAAGCGGACATTGAAACAGTAATAAGGAAACCTGGTTTAAAAATTATGCTGAGAGCCCAGAGAGGAAAACCGTGCAGGTGTGGTTGCTCTTATGTGTGATTCTACCACCAGATTTAATCCCCGGCATCCCCACATGGCTCCCCAGCATCCACCAGGGAGTGACTCCTGGAGTGCAGAACCAGGGAACTCCTGAGCATCACCCCAAGTAGCCCAAAAATTTAAAAAACAAAATTATTCTGGTCAATAGAATAAAACTAGGCTGTCATTTTAAAGAATGTGCATCTCTGTATGCACTAACCTAAATTAGTAACAAACACATAAGAATAGCTTGTTTTTTAATCAGAGCTTCCGCTATGGTGGGTTTTGAAGATATTGCACTGTTCAATCCCAACAGAAGGTTGATGGCAACTACTGCCTGGGAAGTTTACTAATAGGCCATTTTCCCAAATATGCACACTTTCACGTGCAAATTTAGTAATTCTAGTAATCTCTCAGAATATTTCTAATTCTGTGGTTACCTTCTATGTAGCCTATGATTACGGGTTATTCTTTTTTGTTTCATTTTTTTTTGTTTGTTTGTTTGGGGATCATACCTGACATTGCTCAGGAACCCCTTAGGAGTCAGTCATCAAACTTAGCCCCCCAAAAAAGCATGCAGAGCACCCATTTTTCAACCCACTGAGCAATTCCTTTGGGCCTCTGGATGTGGATAAGGTTAGTGCATGCCGTTGTATAAGGGTACCCCATAAACCATCTCTATCATAAGAGGCTAAGTGTATTTTGGCTAGATCTCGGCACTGACCACTCTCCTGGCTTCTCTTTCCCTTTCCTTGCGCCTCCCTACTTCTGGTACATAACAGTGATCAAATTAGGCCAATTAATAAATACAAGAGTCTGAGAAGCAAAAAAGCAAAGTGCAAGAGGCCGTAAAACAAAGCGTCTATGTCTCCAGTGAACAAAGCTGTATTGAGCACATGAAGCTGAGACAGGTTGAAAGTGTGGCCTCTTGCCCCAGTTAGCCAAGGTAAAAAACATGAAAGAAAGTTCTGGAAGAAAATCTAGAAATGCCATTGCAGTCACGCAGAGCGGTTAAGGCGCAACAAACTAGAGTATGCAATTCCAGTGGACGCACAAATAAATGACAATAAAACAAAACATTCTTGTGCCCATGAGAAAATGTTAGTGGTCTGGGTAGATCAAACCAGGGGGTTGGAGTGATAGCACAACGTGGTTATCAATGTTTGCCGCTTGCGGCAGACCTTCGGTTCCATCCCAGCATCCTAGGTCCTCGAGGTTCGGCGGGCCAAGAGTAATTCCTGAGCAAATGTGTTCCAGAATAATGAACACCACTAGGCAGGACCCTGAAAGGACCAAAAAAATCAAACCAGTTACAGTATTTCCTTAAACCAAAGTTTAACGAGAAACAAGATCCTTTACTTCTGGGAAAGGTCTGAGGAGGAAAGCTGAAGTGAAAACTCTGAAGGTGCCAAAGTTGATGGTGAAGTTAAAGGAAAGCAAAGCAGAGTCTCCCTCACACCAAAGTGCCAGGTGAAGCAGACAGGTGTGAAGAAGCTGCTGTACTTTACAGTCTGTTTTCAATTATGTTAATGAGGGATTAAGCACTGTTAATGTGTTTATGCATTTCAGGGGTAATAACTTTACTTCTCTTCAAGCTGGGGTCGCCGGAAGGGCCAAAAGCAAGTGCCAGTTTTCGGGTAGGCATTTTGCCTTCACCGCGCCACCTGGGTTCCATTCCCCGCATCCCATGTGTCCCTGAGCATTGCCAGGAGTAAATCCTAGCAAGAGCCAGGAGTAACCTTTGAGTACTGCTGGGTGTTGCGCAAAAAGAAAAAAAAAAAAAAAAAAAAGTCTCCCTTATCAAGAACACCACCAAAGCACGATACTCCCACCACAGACCACTAGAGCTCCTCTCTCAACTATGCTCCCATTCCCCGAGGAATCTATAGCTTTTGAACACGCTCAACCTGAATTAACAGATTTGTGCCATGCACAAAAAATCTACTGAAAAGAGGTGCTGTCAATGCGTCATGGCTTCCAGAGAAGAACACTTTCTCAAAGGACAACCGACTCTCCTATTAGTGAATAATACAACTCGTAAAGCAAATATTCATTCCAAAAATCCTAGGGCTCTTAGGAATTATGCCAGATCTGACTTGCTCTTCAAGGCCCTGTTCTCTCTTGAACAGTTATCTCACTTGCTTATCTGTTTCTTTGCTTGCTACTTCTAAACTGGTAGGTCACACCCATGTTCCTTGCTTGACTCAGACATATCTCACTCTTCCTCCCCTCTCACATCTTTCTATGCATGCTTCTCTCAATTAAAAACACCTTGTGGGAGCCGAGTGATAGACCAGCGCAGGGCATTTGCCTTGCACCAGCCAACCCAGGTTCGATCCTGGCATCCCTTATGGTCCCCCGAAAGCACTGCCAGGATTAATTCCTGAGTACAGAGCCAGGAGTAACCCTGAGCACCGCCTTGGTGTGACCCAAAAAAAAAAAAAAAACACCTTGTGGAGGCCAGAGTGATAGTACAGCATGTAGAGCATTTGCCTTGCAAATATTTGACCAGGGTTTTGATCCTGGCACTCCATATTGTCCCCAGAGCACTTCCAGGGAGTGATTACTAAGTGTGGAGCAAGGAGTAACCCCTGAGCATCACTGGTGTGCCTAAAACAAAAAAAAACTACCTTGTTCCTCTGGGAGTAGGGTGGCAGGTTGGGGCGACATTATGTTAAGTCGAGTTGATCCCAGAGACTCACTGTTCATTTCTAGCACAGGTTCTGTCTGAGCTCAGGGACCTACAAGCCATTTCCGGCTGCACTGTAGCCAAGTATATTTGAACACTACAATCAACTGGTGGTAACCTCCAGGCAACAACACTGACAAAGGGGCAGGGAAAGGAGAAAAAATAATATACGTAATCTGCTCAACCTATGTTTTATAAGAAAAACAAGAGAATAGGATGACAGAACATTTGTTTACACACGGTTTGCTTGAACACATTAAGCCTACTATTGAGACATACTACCCAGAGTATGTCTTTCAAAACATAATGTCTTTCAAAACATCTTTCAAAACTTAATTGTCATGGACAATGCACCTGGTCACCCCAGAACTCTGATGGGAGGCACACAAGGAGATTAATGTTGTTTTAAAGCCTTCTAAGGATACACCCATTCTGCCACCAGGGATAAAAAGAAGTCATTTTTGACTTTCAAGTCTTAAGAAGTACACTTTGCGACATGAAGATAGTTGAAAAGGGAAAGAAAAAAATCTTACCAAATAGCTCCAAAGCACTATAACAAGCTTGATGTGGGAATCCTGTTTTTCCCCCAAGCAGCAGGCACCATACAGAACTACCTCTAGAGGCACCAGACTGCAGGAAATAGCCTCTGAATGCCTCTAGGGAGACCTCCAAAACAAACAAAAGTATAGAATACATGTTTGGGGGGGTCTTACAGAATCATCAGTAGTGATTCATCTGACAGAACTACAAGTAGGATGGAAACACAAGAGAACTGGAATTAGGAGAAAAGCCTGAGTTGCTACTAATAATGGTTGAGTATAGAAAGCAGTTTCTTAAGATAGAATATATTCCTGCTGAAGATGCTGTTAAAACAACAAAATATTTAGAATTTCCCAGAAAATTGATTCATAAAGGCGAAAGCGAGTAGAGGGTTTTAGGTTTGACTATAATTTTGATAGTACTGCTTTGGATCAAGTGGATTTAAAAATAACAAGATACAAGTAAATCTCTCACAAAAGGAAGAACCCATAAGTGAAAGCTTATGTTATTTATAGAGTGGCCACCAAGAGCTTCAGCAACCATTATCCTGATCAGTCTGTAAAATTACCCATCAGTACTACAGCCAGGAACTAAACCAGAAAAATGAGTAAAGAATGGTATGTTCAAATATTGTGTCAAGTATGTGTTTAGCAATGAAATATCTTTAAAAGGGAGAAGATATGTACATTTTTATAGCCACTTAGCGAGACTACAGCAGTATAAACATAACTGCATATGACTAGAATTTTATAAATCATATAACCTTTTTTATTAAAATATACTTTATTGCAATGATGTAAACCAATCCTGGAAGTATCTCTGAAATTTTGCACCACTAATAGCACAAAGAGATTGGGAACGGACTGTTAGGGGCATCACACTTGATTCATAATATAGCACCCATAGAAGTTCTGAAGACAAGAGGAAATGTTTTGGTTAAGAACGCACTACTACCGGAGAGAGTAAGACTGGATATTTATAGCTTTCTGTACTGCTTAGCACCCCCCCAGTAAAATGTTATGCTTCATTTGAAAAAGAAAGATAGAAAAGCAGGCATATACTGGATAGCACAATCTGTAGGCTGCATGCTGGTCGCGACTTTCTGGAAGAGGCTAAAAGAAAAGATTTATCAAGGATCTTTGAAGCACTGCACATAACAACCAGTTGACTAGTTTATTTTTAGGGACTGATTTCAGAGAGAGAGAGGTCCTAAGTAATGAATTGAATAGTTTAGTTGACTAGTTTATCTAGTTTGTTTCTAAGGACTGATTACAGAGGTCACTTTTTATTCACAAAACACATAGAATTCTGCCCTACTCCTCTCTCTCCTCATTGGTGCCAGGGAATTTTTGGAACCTGTAGAAGGAAAACTCAAGCACTGAAGGTAAGAGAAGAGAGAAAGGAGGAGAGAAGACAGCCCCACACACACACACACACACCTTTTACCCTGTGTGACAGCAGAGAGAAGCTATTTAAGCGGTAGCACAGTGCAGGGAGCTGCGATCAGCTTAGTAGGACTCTAGTGTCAGTGCTCTGATCGTGTGGGACTCAGTGTCAGTGCTTCTGACCATGTGTGGAGAGGAGACTCCCGAGAAGTGTGTCCCGGTGTTAACGCTTTTTGTAGACATAATAATGCCTTGGCACTCACTCCAGTGTCAGTGCTCTATGTGGGACTCAGTGATGATGTCCGTGCTCTGGCCACGTA
>JAJIBD010036399.1:0-27828 GCA_021461705.1 Cryptotis parvus
GCCCTGGCTGATACTGTTTTGATTAAGTTGTTTGGGTGCTATCTCCAGTGATACTGGAGAGAGTTCAGCAGTTCAGGCCATGTAGTACTGAGAATCACACTGGAAGCTCCTGCATGCACTCTAGTTTTTTGAGATATCACCCCTGGCTCAAAGGGTGGCTGATACTGTAAGTTTTCTGACGACAATTATGATAGAAGCCTGTGGAGAAAAATTACAAGGTATATGACTACAGGGACATTAGGAACCTGTCTTCCTGCCTAGAGATAAAATAAAACAAACCCGCACTTGCCTAATATGGGCAGATGCAAGCACGGCATAGAGTGTTCTGAGCACAGCCAGAAGTGATTCCTTAAGCACAGGGTACTTAAGTACCTAAGCCAGGAGCAAGCCCTAAGCACTATTGGGTGTGGGCCAAAAACCAAAGCAAATAAATAAACAGAATCTATCTCCTCCCTTGGTGTTTATGCAGGAGGGGCGAGAGACAAATGAGTATTAGGCATAGATAAATAGCGACCAGTGGAAATATTGCATGTTGGTTATGTACAGTAACCCCAAGTTAAGTCTTGAGAGGTAAGCAAGCCCTCATTCTGCAACTCCCTCTATCTGGATTCCAAAAAGCATCCGCATAGGGGCACTTTAGATAAATAGGTAATATTTCCAGCTGGCCTTCAACTTAAACCCCCATGGCCTTCCTACCTTTGTGCTGAATTTAGGTATCTCAAAGAAGTTTTCTTGTCTCTAACACTAATGAGGTTCTAAAGAAAGCATCATTTTCAACCATCAGTCTGTGAACTAGTGCTGAAGCACAGATTTAAACACAGTTGAAAAACGTTCTAGGAGACAGTGATTAAAGGTCTTGGTGATTAAAGTGCTTGCCTTACAAGTATGAGACTATGAATCCAATCCCTGTTGCCACTGCAAGTGCCAAGCATGATCCCAAGAATTCTTCTATGATCCCCAGCATCACAAGTAATCTCCAGCCATACCCCACCACACCCAAGTGTGTATTATTAAGTACTCCAACTCAGCAAGCACTGAAGCTGAAAAGAAATGTGGAGCACCACAGCTAGGAACACAACACCCAGAAAGTATGGATGAGTCCGGCATTGAGCCCCAGAGAGCACCATGATCAGGATGAATGTAAGCACAATTAAAGGAATGTAACCCCTGGTGAGCACTATAGCCCAGTGTGTGAGCACTGTACCCTGATGTGACCCTGGTGAGTACCACACCAACAGGTGCAAGCACAATGAAGTGTGATGCAAACCCCACCCCCTTGTCACTGCAGTAACCAGAGGAAGCAGGGAGGTATCTTATTTCAAAGGCAGGAGAAAGAGAAAAAGGGTAAAGTGCTCTCTAAGTCCAGAACAGTGCTGAGATGAGCGGTTTTCTAGGATTCATTCAAGGCAGTATGACTGACTTGAACCACTTCTCTATCTAAAACAAGACTTTCCCCACCAAAATCAGCCTTCCCAATAATGCCCCATACCTCAAGGCTTTCATTAGAACTTCTCTATTGTGGAGTACCTGGGTTTTGTATTGTATATGAAAGGTTGCTTTTCTCTTTCCTGTATACCCTAAACAACCCTCGTCCCTGGGCTAATAGCCCCAGAAGCTGGGGTAAAGGCCCCTGGTGGTTTTGCCCAGGTAGGGGAAGCTTTCTTTCACCTCATTACTTCGGGATTAAAGGTGTTTACCTCTTACCTTTTGTAAAGTATTTATCTCTGACTTTGTGGGGGGTGGTGTGTGGAGTTAAGTGGAATGAGGACTGTTAAAGTCTCAGATTTGCTAGAGCCAGGGTCCTTTTCTTTTTGTCCATTGTTCTAGGGAGATGGTTGTCAGCCCTGAATGTGGCCAGGGAACCCCTTGAACCCCAATTATCTCTGTTGTAGATCCCGCTGAGACCCAACACTCTATGTTTTGAATAGAATGGCAGGAGAAAAGGAGGGTGTCTGATTTCCTGTCTGAGTTGGCAGTGCATAATTCTTTAGTTAGCATTTGATTTTGTTCCTTCCAATCTTAGACTCATCAGTTTCACACATATTTTTCCTTACCAATTCTCTCATGTTTTGTTTGTTTTTGTTTTTTTTGTTATTTTTTGCTGTGGCTTTGTTGATGTATTTAAAGTCTCTGTCCAAAATTCTGTAGATGCTAAGTATAGTTGTTGAAAGTCTTTGGAGTCAGGAAAACTATATAGGAGACTGAGACCTACCTAGTGGCCAAAGCAGTAAGACTGGTGGCAGTAGCATCCTGTTAAAATACAGGGCCTGACTCTGAATGGATGCAATTCTCAATCTTTAATGTTTCCAGTGATGTTTGTCCCATAAACCATGTTTTATTTGTTCCTATTAATTCTTTTCTTAATTAGAGACAGACATGGGGCAGAACTGCTACTTGCTCTCCCTGTGCCCAGCCGCTCACAAGGAGCCCAGGAGAGATGGGGGGTTCTAGCCCTTGCCAGTCACCCCAGCAGAGTCTTGCAACAAGCCAGACGACCCCCCCACTCCATGAGGGCCTCCATTATCCACATCCGGACTTCTCTCTCGTCAGAACTCCACCCAGCAGACCAGCCTATCACAGCTCGGCTCGCACGGCCGCCATGCGGCGCACGGTTCATCAATAAATGCTGGATTTAGAGATGACTGCTAGAGTATGCTACGCGTGCGGCAGAGCCTGGCAAGCTACCCGTGTTGTATTTGATATGCCAAATACCAGTAACAATTATAGACCTCATTCCGAATGGATTGTGGCTCTTTATGTTCCTGGAGCAAGCAGATGCCCTTGGGCTCTACTAGCATGAGACAGGACATATGGAGATGTTACTGGGGCCCGCTCGAGCAAATCGATGAACAACAGGAAGACAGTGATACAGTGATTAATTCCTTTCTACTTCCCTAGGGTTTCTGATATAATGTTCCAATACCACACCCTCCACCAGTGCCCTCTTCCTTCTACCACTGTCTCAGGGTCTCCCACTCAAATCCCCTCTCTGTCACATCTTCCTGCCATGACAAGCTCAGTAGTGCAGACACATTCTCACATTCTCCCATCCAAGTACTAACCAGGCCCTACCCTGCTTAGCTTCCGAGATCAGACAAGATCGGGCGCTGCTCAGGGTGGTATGGCCGTAGACACGTTCTCACATTCTATTGCCTTTGGCCATTTGATATTCCCTTGGTATGCCTTTTTATGTCCCACATGAGATAATTCTCTGTCTCTTTTCTAGTTTCACTCAGCATGATATTCTACAGACACACCCGTTAGTGGCAAGTCGCATTTCATCTTTTCTTCTAGCCATTTCCTATATATACCAGTTTCTTTATTCAGTCACATTATTGGACACTTGGGTTGAGTCCAGATTTTGGCTCTCACAGCAAATACTGCAATGAATATAGGAGTACAAATTTCTCTCTTTGATAGCATTATTTAGGCCTTGGCTGAAAGTGAGATTGTTGGGTCATATGGTGTTGGAGTACACACCCTGGTCATGGCTGCCCAGAGCCTCTGCATCTTGCCTGGAACTATCTCCCTGCAGGTCACATTGTAGATAAGGGCAGGAAAACAGTTTGGATCTGTGACTCTATTTAGCAGAGTATCTTACTATGTATTCTATGTTAGCTGTTCCAAGTATTCCTCTTTCACAGATCCCCTTTGGGACTGGAAAACTCTACCAGAGTCTATCTGGCTGTGTTGGATCCTCTTTTAAATGATATAAACATAACTAAGTCAGAGAGAAATGCTGTTTGCCTCTGGCTAGTGAGCACGGCTCTCAGTGATTCTAAAGGCTAGTAACCAGAACACCGTGAAGTAAAAATAAGGATCTCGTGAAAGTTATGAAGGAAAAAATACACAACTTCATAGATAAGCAACAGCTCAAGACCTTCATAGACTCAAAACCAACTTTATTTATTTATTTATTTATTTTTGATTTTTTGTGTCACACCTGGCAATGCTCAGGGGTTTCTCCTGGCTCTGCACTCAGGAATTACTCCTGGCGGTGCTTGGGGGACCATATGGGATGCTGGGGATCGAACCAAGGCCGGCACAGGCCGGCCACAGGCAAGGTAAATACCCTACCCGCTGGGCTATCGCTCCAGCCCCACTCAAAACCAACTTTAAAAAGAAGGTCTGAAGGAGCTGCTGTAAGACAAGACAAACCCTAAAGGCACAACAAACTTATTCAAAAAGTGGGCACAAAATCCTATGACAATAATCTCAACGTCAATGGCCTAAAAGCACCAATCAAGAGACACAGGGTGGCAAAATGAATTAAAAAAATGAATCCAACATTCTGCTGCCTACAAGAAACACATCTGAATAACCAAAGCAAACACAGACTCAAAGTCAAAGGCTGGAAGACCATTCTCCACGCAAACAATCCCTCCAAAAAGGCTGGTGTGGCCATACTCGTATCTGACAACATAGACTTCAGGCTAAAAAAGGTTAGAAGGGACAGTGAAGGCCATTTCTTAATAATTAAGGGATATTGGGGGCTGGAGCGATAGCCCAGCGGGTAGGGCGTTTGCCTTGCACGTGGCCGCCCATGCCGGCCAGGGTTCGATTCCCGGCATCCCATATGGTCCCCCCGAGCACCGCCAGGAGTGATTCCTGAGTGCAGAGCCAGGAGAAATCCCTGAGCATTGCCGGGTGTGACCAAAAAACAAAACAAAATAAAAAGTTAAAAAAAATGATTAAGGGATATGTATACCAGGAAGAAATTACACTCCTAAACATATATGCACCCAACAAGGGGCCAGCAAAATACTTAAAACAACTGCTAATAGAATTCAAAAAAGACATTGATAGAACACAATAGTAGTTGGAGACTTCAACACTGCTCTATCAACTCTTGATAGATCAACAAGAATGAAACTCACTAAGGAAATACTGGCACTGAAGGAAGTGGAAGAAAGAGGACTGGTTGATATATATATATAGGGCTTTTCATCCAAAAAAAGCAGAGCATTTTTAATATTTCTATTACCATCTCTATGTCTTCTTTGAGGAAGTTTATGCTCATCTCTTCTTCCCATTTTTTTGATGAAATTTCTATTTTCTCTTGGTATATTTTACAAGTGCTTTATATATCTTGGATAATAAACCTCTGTCACATAAATGGTTGACAAATATATTCTCTCAGTGCTTTTTCATTCTGGTCATTGTCTCTTGTTGTGCAGACATTTCTCTACAAGATGTAGTCTCATTTACTTATCTTTGCTTCTATTTCCTTGTCTACTAGCACTAAATCATTGACGATTTCTCTAGATTCAATGTTATGAGGGGTCTGCCTACCTTTTCATCAATATAATTTAATGGATTCAGGTTTGATATCAAAATCTCTAATCCATTTTGAAATGACTTTGTGCATGGTATGAGAGAGGGGTCTGAGGCTTTTTTTAACATGTAGCTGATCAGTTTTCCCAGAACCATTTGTAAAGAGCAAAAATTAACTGATCAGGGACTGGAGTGACAGTACAGTGGGTAGGGCATTTGTCTTGCATGAGGCCAACCCAGATTCAATCCTATATGTTTCCCTGAGCACGCCAAGAGTGATTCCTGAGTGCAGAGGCAGGAATAACCCATAAGCATTGTTGGGTATGGCTTGTATCACTTGTATCACTTGTTCATTGATTTGCTCGAGTGGGCACCAGTAACATCTTCATATGCCCTGTCACGTGCTAGTGTAGCCCAAGGGCATCTGCTTGCTCCAGGAACACGTAGAGCCTCAAACCAATCCTTCAGGTCATGGGAATGAAGTCTATAGCTGTAACTGGCTTTTGGCATATCAAATATCACACCGATTAGCTTGCCTTGTGGGTATGGCACAAAAAAATAAAATATAAAAATATAGCTGAACATATTCCTAAAGATGTCTTTAAACTCTCAATTCTATTCCATTAGTCTGAGAGTCTGTCTGTTCCTAATACTGTCTTGATAATTCCCTGTCTTGATAACTAAAAAAACTTTACAGTATGAAGTTGGGGGGGGTTCCCTTCTTTCCTCCAAATAGCTTTGGTTATTTGTATGTGTGGGATGGGGGTGTTATTTTTATACGAATTTTAGGTGCATATGATCTATGTCTTTAAAAAAAACTTACATGGGAACACAGCACAGTGGGAAGGGCACTTCCTTGAATGTGACTGACGTAGGTCCAATACCCAGCACCATAAATTGTTCCTTGAGCACCACCAGGAGTGAACCTCGAGCATAGAGTCAGGAGTAAGTTCTGAGCACCACTGGGTATGGCCCTCCCTGAGAAATAATACCTGACATTGGTGTTTTTATAGGAAACTGCATTGAATATGTCTAGTGCCTTGGCAGAATTGTCACTTTTGACAATATTAATTCTTCTAATCCATGAATAGGGGATGTTTTCAGTTTTTTAGTAGTGATTTATAGTTTTATTTAAATGTCTTCAACTCTTTTTAAGAGTACACAGTTTTAACTATACTGAGATTTCCTTCCGTACCCATTTAAAATTTGCTTTTTTTAAATCACAAGTGGGGGCCGGAACGATAGCCCAGTGGGTAGGGCGTTTGCCTTGCACGCAAACCAGCCTGTGCCGGGCCCGGATTCAACCCCAGCATCCCATATGGTCCCCTGAGCACCACCAGGAGTGATTCCTGAGTGCAGAGCCAGGAGTGACCCCTGAGCGTCACTGAGTGTGACCCAAAAAAAAAAAAAAAAAAAAAATCACAAGTAGGTGTTGTGTTGGTATGGTATCTTACCCAGTTTCCAAGAACAGGTTCCTGTAGACTTAAAACTAGTGTTTTGTTTTTGTTGGTTCTATGGATAGAACCCAGGGCTCACATGCACAAAACATGAGCTCTACCATTGAGCTATGTTGGAGGACAGGTGTAGCTATTCTGGGAGTTTTGTTGTTTTGCCCACTCCCCAGCTTAATCTACTTAAGTCAAGGTTCATTCTAATGAGCCTTCTCTTCTATGTAAACACTGCTAGAGGGTGTGGCAGTTACAGAAGTCACCCTGATTGAATAACTTCTGACTTATACATCTGTCGGGCGCCCGCCGGGTCCCCGACAGTGCCGGGAAGCGAAGTTCCCTTTTACCTCCGAAGCCGGGCGAGGAATGGATGAACACTCAGGGATCCGATGAGGTTTTAAAAGACTTTACTTATCACAGGTTCAGGCATACAAATCAGCAAAAGGAAAAACCCGATGCTTAGGATTCCAGGCTAGAACCCCAGCCACGTGTAGGCCAAGATGGCGACCACCACGTGTATAACTTCCAAGGGGGAAAAAACGCTTACAAGGCGAGATTCCACGGGAAGAAGAAGCCCGGGAGAGCGGGAACCGGCAAGTTTATACCCCCGCAACTCAGACCTTCCTCCCATTGTTATGGAAAGCAGGGAGGGTCCACCCTCCCTGCATCTCACCTAGGGCCTTTACTGTGCTAATGTTTTGAGCCGGGAAGGGAAGGCCTTTGAAATGTAGAGAAGGGGGTTTCTGAGATGGCATGTCACTGTACCAAAGATCAACACCAATGCCAGTTAAATATTTCTCCAAGCCTTCACAAGTCTCCTCTACTTCATTGTAGTTTTATATTTTATCAGGGAGCCATGCTTGTTTGTTTGGAAGCAAACAGCATTTCTCTCTGGTCTAATTACTTAGGTGTCCTTACGTGGCCAGGCTAATATGCTGGTAAGATCTAGCTAGTCCCACGATGATTGTGATAGCATGGGAGAATATTTATACCAGCTAGTACAGCATACATGGTCGGATAAACTGCCACATTTAGACTACCCCCTATCTTACGGGAGTGATCTGCGGGAGGCAATCCAGAGCAGATGCAGCGGCCCTTAGGAGTCCTGCAACATACATCTACTAAGACTTCTATGTTTTCTAGATTGGGCACAGCTTCTCTTTATACCCACTGCACTCAGTGTCGGACAGTTAGAATTTAGCAGGAGACTACCACCCTGGCTACGCTGAGACTATAGGAAGACTATAGGAAGGATCATACTAGTTTGCTCTAAGCAGGCGAGTGTGGCCCTTTCAGTACATGAGAACAAGATACTCAGAATCACCTTGGTGCAGATAATAATAAGAAGGACCTTGTGGGTACCATCTAGATTACATGAAGCTCATGAAGTTAGGGATGTATTACTTTATACCAGCCCCCTCTCTCCAGTGTTTTACATAAGAGATAATCTTAGTAGAAAGGATTAGACCTTGGCATAACCTTTGTTTATACCTGCAATAGGGTGTGGCACTACACTCTGTTTAGGGTTCTTTGTTGACATGACCCTCCTGATTGGATTACTTTGGTGTATATAAGGGGCTGACTTGAGACCCCCTTCACGCTTCACTTTTGCCTTTTGGGCCTTTTAGCTTTCGGCTTTTGGCCCCCGGCCTCGGCTTTTGGCTTTTTGCTCTTTGGCCTTTTGCTCCTTCTGCGTAGGACTCAGCTCGGGTGAGATCCTCTCTCTTTGGTGGGAGACTTAGGCTCTTTTGTATGGTCTATGTTTGGACCAGAGCTAAAGTTTGTTCATTATATTGGAGTGCTGTGGAAGAGCTTTGGTACTATTAAAAAGCCTTTTTTGGAACTGCACCGACCTCGTGAGTTTTCATCTGTTCCCCGGCGCCCCTCGGAGGTAGAAGACAACCTCTGTCCTGTCACTGTCTGGGACCCCGGCGGCGTTCCCGACAGAGCTACATCCCCAGTATGCTGGTACACCCTGGGAGGCCACAGTATTGCACATTCTGTAACTCCAATGCAAGATACAAGTGTAGCATTTCCTCTTGCTCCAGAATCAGACACAGAGAAGACTCACATACCTTCTCTGCTACTATAACCAGTTCCTCCACTGTGTGGGTACAAAAAGCCTCTGGCAGTACAACAGTTTTTAAGTGCCACTTGATGCCACAGGAGCACCCATTCTCTGATCAGCTTAGCCTCCAGGTTCTCTCGTTGTTGTTGTTGTTGTTTTTGTGTGGGGTGGTGGAGCTTGGGCCACACCAACTGATAGTCAGGACTTACTCTTGGCTGGGCTCAAGGATTACTCCTGGCAATATGCAGGGAGACCATACGCAGTGCCAGGGATTGAACCTGCACTGCCTGCATGTAAGACAAGTACCATATGTGCTGTACTACCCCTCTAGCCCAAAGTCTCCAGGCTCAAGAATATGTATGTGATCAGATTCCCTTTGTCCTGGATAAGGTAAATCCTATAGCCGGCTGAGCGGGCCGGCTCCTTCCCTGTGCTCTGGAACCGGCCTCTTCCCGCCCCACCCAAACTGTCAGGGCCCTGGCCCAGGTGCGCAGCGGTGGCCGGGTCTGCTTCCCTGCCCAGCTTCAGGTTGTCCGTCCCTGAGGTCACCCGACGGTGCTGTGTTCTGCACAGGGGGTGGGAGTGCAGACCCCTGGGGTCTGGAGCAGCTGGGCAGGTAGTCTCTGGGTGGTCCCCAGGGACGCAGTGGGCAGTGGGAGGATAGGCCTTTTCGAGGGGTGGGCTTGTCTCCCCACAGCGGACCCCACCCCATTTTTGCTTGTTTTTTTGTCACAACCAGCTGTGTTCAGAGATCACTCCTGGTGATGTTGGGCATCAAACGGAGCCAACTCCTGTCTTTTGTTTTAATCACGCAAGGTAGATTAGACCTGCACGGCAGAGCCTGGCAAGCTACCCGTGTTGTATTTCATATATATGCCAAATACCAGTAACAATTATAGACCTCATTCTGGAATTGATTGAGGCTCTTTATGTTCCTGGAGCAAGCAGATGCCCTTGGGCTCTACTAGCATGAGACAGGACATATGGAGATGTTACTGGGGCCCACTCAAACAAATCGATGATGAACGGAAAACAGTGATACAGTGAAGGTAAATCCTATAGCGATGATGATGATAGTAGGATCCCTCCCCAGACCAAGAATAGGTCTAGTAGGATGTGAGGGTTCGAGAAGGGTTCCATAGATTCTATTCACAAGTAGTGATAGAACCAGGAATATTTCAAAGTCACCATGTCTCTATTCGTATAAATTCCAAGTTCATTTTCATCTAGTTTCATCATATCCAATTTCTCTGTCCACAATGAACAATTATATCATACACTAAAAGCAATTTACTGCCACTGGTACTTCAACTACTTCCAATACCAAGAAAAGCTCCTCAAACTGCGGGTACTCAATATGTCAAAAACCAGGAACAATAATGGGCCTCATTCCCAACGACTGGAGACGTTACTGGTGCCCACTTGAGCAAATCAATGAACAACGGGAAGACAAGTGACAAGTGACCCCAGTTCCTAATTCAAAATCATGTACATAACAGGTTATCAACATGCTAGTTCACAAAGATGAATTTTACTTTCTCTCTTCCACCCGAAAGAGATGTTAGTAAGTAATCATTCCAAAAAAGAGAAATAAGAATTCTGGAGTATTCAAAATATAGGTGGCGCTTAAAATTAACTGCAAATGATGGTCCATTGTGGAGGAAACAATCCCAAGAAAATAGTAACTGAAGAATAAAACTTCTTTCACAATTGCACAAAGGGGAAAAAGAGCAATTTTTTTTCTTAGTATTTGGATAAAACACATTTATTAAAACTAGTAATTCTGAGTTCAAGGCAAAATAATACACAATACAGAGCATTTGCCATTTTATCTTCATTTTTCCCTCACAAAGTATTCATAAATGTTTTATAAATATATTAAGGCTTAAAGTGATCATTATCTTGAGTAGAGAAAGGAGGTATGCTAACTAAATGAGCTTACATTCAGAAAATTTAAAAACAATGGGCTGGAGCGATAGCCCAGTGGGTAGGGTGTTTCCTTGCATGTGGGCCAGCCCATGCCAGCCTGGGTTCAATCCCCAGCATCCCATATGGTCCCCGAGGAGCACCACCAGAGAGTAATACCTGAGTGCAGAGCCAGGAGTAACCCTGAGCATCGCCGGGTGTGACCCAAAAAAGAAAAAAAAAGAAAGAAAAAGAAAAGAAAGAAAGAAAGAAAAGAAAATTTAAAAACAAAATTGTTTATAGCTTTTGCCTCTGTATAGTAAATGATAAAACAATGCCCTGCTTTTCTCCCCCCGCACACATATTACTGTCTGATGGACAAAGAACGATTTACATTTTTTAAAAAATTTTTTACAGCTTAAGAGACTACAGTTGTTCAGTGTGACCTTTACTTTCACAGCAAAAACTTTCCCTGGGTCACCTGGACAATTAGTAATGCAGATTACAAATAAATAAAAATCTCGAACCGAGCGATAGTCCAGCGGGTAGGGCGTTTGCCTTGCATGTGGCTGGCTCATGCGGCCCAGGTTCGATCCCAGGAATCTCATATGGTCCCCGAGCACTGCCAGGAGTAATTCCTGAGTGCAGAGTCAGGAGAAACCCCTGAGCATTTCCAGGTGTGACCCAAAAAAGAAAAAAAAATCTCAACAAAGGTGCTTAAAATAACTCAAGAAAAAGCAAGGAAAGATTGTTTTAGATAAAGGAAAAGTGAAAAGCTAGTTTGAAAACGTTGTAAATAGAGGCATCCCTGCAAAAAAGAGGGTGCAAATCATTTGCCATCAGAAGGAAGAAACTAGTTAACTTCAGCTAGCTCAAAATACCCCTCTCACGCCTTCTTCAGGGATCCACTTGTCATACTCTCTTCTGAATCCTTAGTACAAGAATGCCAGGGCGCTGCTAGAATGTGTCAAGGCCACCGCTGAGCACCACTGGATTGCCTAAGCCCCAGCTGTCAAAGGGATGACTACCACGTGCCTGTGGAGCACTCCCTGCCTACAAGTTAAACCAGCTGCACTGGGCCCACATGTCTGAAGACAGCCCACATGGAGAGAAGCAAACACAATTCTTGCAAGAAAAGAAACAAATGCCAATATTGTGTCCAACTGTTAAGGCCCTAGGACTCTAGATGGACTCCAGAATCCAGTCACTGCTGGAGAGGGGCGAGACAGGCAGTGATATATCCCCTTGAGCGCCCTTGCTTCCGCACATCCTGAAGCCCATTTTTGCTCTTGGAAATATTCCTCCTCCTCTTCGAAGAAGCCATTCTCCAGGGCATAGGAGCAGTCTGGGCTGGATGCTGCCTGGCATGCCCCTTTATATTCCTGAATGGACTCGTAGAGGCTATACAGTTGGCAGAGCAAGGACATGTCCAGCTGTCGAAGGCCAACCTGGAGGGACGAAAGGGGAGGTAAAAACAAAACATCAGCCCTTAAGTTTACTTTTAGTTGAACATTCAGCCAGCACAACCTGCTTGTGCCAGCACATTCTTTCCATACAGAGAGCAACTCTGCATCACTTGGAGTCTTAGGATTTCCAGTTTAGAGAAGACCTTCATTGCGTAATGACAACACCTCAGATGTTGCTCAGCTTGTCAGGAAAGGCGCAACCTGCCGGGCCTCGGCCCCAGCCTGTGGAATTTAGCCTGGTATGCCGGCACACCCTGGGAGGTCACAGCATTGCACATTCTGAAGCTCTGGCTGGCTTCACTTTGGATGCCAAGATACATGTGTGGCATTTCCTCTTGCTCCAGAATCAAATGCTGAGAAAGCCCACATGTGCTTTCATTGCCACTGCAATCATTCTCAACCCCCCCGGGTTCACTGGAGCCTCTCAGTGACAGCAGCTCTCCTATCATTACCACAAGCTGCTCCCTGGACCACCCATCCTCTGAGTAGCTGAGCCTCCAGCCAAGATAATGGTGGGGTCAGTCCCCAGACCAAGAAACAGAATAGGTCTAGTAAGGAATGAGAATAAAGGAGTTCTACAGATTCTCTTGGAAACTATATTCACAAGTAGTCATAGTACCAGGAACACTTTAATCACAAAGTTCTGCATCTGTTTATCTTCCTCCCATCCCACAGGCCCATCTCAGAGGAGTAAGTACAACCAAGAAAGGAAAAGCATTTCCATCAATTCCCGAGAGAAAGATTAGTTCACTTGAAAATGTAGCCTAGACTTGCATCTTATATTTTCACTGACCTGAGAATCACACGGGAGTCTAGTTAACCATGCAGATCATGGGGAGAGTCCTATATCAGGAGATCTGCCTTTGGTTTCTTGGGCTTTGAACAAATTATTCTCATCTCTTTATTTTGATATTTTGGCTGAGGACAGAATGAAATAACTCTTTTTTAAATAGAAATCATATTTTATTTTTTTATTTTTTTTATATTTTTGCTTTTTTGGGGTCACACCTGGCAATGCTCAGGGGTTCCTCCTGGCTCTGCACTCAGGAATTACTCCTGGCGGTGCTCAGGGGACCATATGGGATGCTGAGGATTGAACCCTGGCCAGCATGGGCCGGCTGCGTGCAAGGCAAACGCCCTACCCACTGGGCTATCGCCTCCGCCCCTGAATGAAATAACTCTTATGAAACTACTGGGAGGAGTAAATAAAATCTTTAATAAATAGTAGTTGAATATCTTCTATACTGGCTTAAAGCACTGAAAATACAGGACTATGTGCACACAGATAAAGGGAAAATATTAGAGGATTTACAATTATTTTAATTATCCAGCACTGAGGTTTTCCATGTAAGATAGTCCAACTTTCACAGGAAAACAGCGGGTAACTGAAAGAAGCCTTCATATTCTTCCCACTTAGTGATTCGAGGTTGTCAGACCATTCACTATCTCTTTACCGTAGCTGAACAGACCATAAAAACAAAACTAAGTTTAGCATTTACTTAGCATATTTTCCTAAGAAGCTCAAGGGATGACCTTTGCCCAGAGGGGTAAGTTCGATTGTTTCTGTGGTGATTCCCCATAATTCTAGAATTCTGACTAGAATTAAATGAAGCTGTTCTAGGTGGAGGAGACAGCCCAGAGGTTCAGGAGTGAATGCCTTACAAACACAAGGTCACAAGTTCAATCTGTGGACCCATGTGGTCCCCCTGAGTGCCCCTGGGCAGGTGTAACCCTAAAAGCCCCAGCACCAGTGGGTCCAGGAACATTACTGAGCCCAAGCACTGAGATATCTGTGTGTTGCCGGGACAGACTCCCAGATACCCTAAGCACTTCTTGGGGTTACACCACCCCCAAAAATAAACCTTTTATAACTGTATTTAAACACCATGATTTACAAAGTTGTTCATAGTACAGTTTTTCAAGTAATCAATATTCCAACACCAGTCCCACCAGCAATTTGCCCTTACCACCACCAAAGACCCTCATTTCCCCACCCCCTCCATGCATGCTCCTTTAGTAGGCATTAATTATATTGCTATTACAACATATATCTTGAAATGGCATTGCTAAAGTTATGACCTTTTTACTGAGCTGTAACGTATGAATTGGACCATCTGTGTTATTGCTTTCACTTATTGAGTTTACTAAATATAATGGACTACTAGCCAATTTTTTAACAAAGTTGTTCATGTTAGTTTCTTAGAAATATTCAATATTCAACCCCAAATTCACCACCAGTGCAAGTTCCAACAACGATTATTTCTAATTTTCTCAACCACTACATAAGCCTGCCCCTAAGCAGACCCCTCAATAATTTAAATTATATTGCTTGTTATAGCTAATTTGCTAAAACTGGTCAAGAAATGTTTTCGTAGAACAAAGTTAATGAGGATTGGGGCTCATCCTACCTGTACAGCAGGTAGGATGCTTGTCTTGCACATGGCAGACCCGGGTTTGATCCCTAGCTTCCCATACGGTCCCCAAGCAATACTAGGCATAATTCCTGAGTGGAGAGCCAGGAGTAACCCCCTGAGCATTGCTGGGTGCAAATGCAAAAAATATGAGAGAGAGAGAGAGAGAGAGAGAGAGAGAGAGAGAGAGAAAGAAAGAAAGAAAGAAAAGAAAGAAAGAAAGAAAGAAAGAAAAGAAAGAAAGAAAGAAAGAAAGAAAGAAAGAAAGAAGAAAGAAAGAAAGAAAGAAAGAAAGAAAGAAAGAAAGAAAGAAAGAAAATAAAGATAATAAGGACTGTTCAATCTCACAATGCGCCATTAAACCTTTTGTATAAGAAATTACTGATACATCGTTACAGGATAGGGCTTGTGAATATATGTTTTGTTATCGGTTGCCTTATATTTATATTTATTAAATGTGGTATGCTACTTGGTATAACAGTATGTAGAGTTTCAGATGTGCGGCCACATTCACATTCACAGTCATGTGCTCCAAGAATTTCAAAGACGACCTGGGTGATAAAGTTGGAGTTCAGTATTATATTTGGGTGGTGCCTTTAGGGTACCAGGTCTTCCCAAAGAACAGTGAGATGGGAGGGAGCCCATCCCCAACTCCTTGACACCTGGAGATTTAGTCACAGAACCCACATACCTGAGTTTTTCAATGGATTAATTCATGGGTGGGGCTCGCCTGAGCAGTGGAATCTGGCCTTGAACATGGTGATGTTTGTGGAGTGCAGAGGTTTTTTCAGCTGCTGGGGCTCTGTTCCTACAGACCAAACCCAAACCTGTCCCCAAAAGAGGAAAAGATTTCTCTGAAATTGTTGAGGTCCCAGCCCATAACAAAAAATTTGCCTGAATAGGCATAGCTCATACACTTTGGGACAATGTGTAAACAACTATTTCTTTGTCCCAAATGAATGACAAGATTCTGAAAGAGACATTCTAAGAAGGCTGACAGAGCTCAACGTCTTGCTCTCAAAAGTAGATCCTGAATAGGTTAAGTTGTGGCAAAACTAGGAGATACCAGGGTGCAAACAAGGTCACATCATGGGGTCAACCAGTTTCCTCTGTGTGTGTGTGTGTGTGTGTGTGTGTGTGTGTACGCACGCACATGTGCATCCATCTGTGCTTGTATACAGAGGCACAAGCAAGTAAGTGGCATGTCAGAGGAAGAACAGGTCTCTAACATGTTTTAAAATTACCTGATGGGGACTGGAGAGCTATTGCAGCAGTCAAGGTACTTGCTTTGCATGTGGCCGACCGGGGGCTCGATCCTTGGTACCCCATATGGTCCCCCAAATCACACCTGAGCACAGAGCCAGGCATAATGACACTGTCAAGTGTGGTCTAAAACAACAACAAAATTATAATAAAATAAATTTACCCTGATGGTAATTCTGATCCAATTCCAGTTTCTTTCCTGGACCATTTGTATTTCTTTTCCTTGGAACACTGGCCTTTAGACCAGCCAGGCAGAATATGGAGAAGAGAACATGGAGAAGAGAACCCAGTGTAGAGTTCACCTGTCTAGGTTCAGATATCAACTCTACCGCTCAATAGATAACATAAATTATTCAAATCCTAAAAAAGAGAGGAAGCTGCTACTATCATTGTGTTCACAACTCTTTCCCACTCTGCTAGCCAGCAGACTCTCACCATGGAACAGCAGTGGACCTTCTGTTGCTGTTACTGCAACTCAGTCTGAATACGAAGCAAAATACCACCATAATACCTTTCCCCAAAAGGACGGCTTTTCAAATCCCTTCATTCATTTTCTATCAAATGGAATTACTCTTTATACAAAGTCAAAAATCTCCCAGCCTGCAGTTGCCATAGAGTTCTTGTTGCTAGGCGTAACCAATGCATATACAAACAAATCCTACTTATCTTCTTTAACAAGCATTTAAATATTTGGCAATAATTTTCATGTGAAGATCATTTTCCTACTCCTTGAAAAAAAAAAAACGGGTCTGGAAAGTCAACTCAATAGTCAGGAATTGATGCTCTGTCTGCATGAGGCCAAGGTTCGATCCTAGCCCACATAGTCCCACAGCACTGCTGGGAGCAACAGTAGCCCAAAAGAACGGCCAGAGCTGCACCCCTACATAATTTTGATGTTTTTCTAGGCCTTTCCTCTGTACTTACTCCTATTTTTCACAATTCCTTTACAAAATCTGAACACCAAGAACTCCGACTCAGAAAAAATCACATTTATCATTTCTTCCTTGGATTTTAAGAAAAAAATTTTTATTGAATCATGGTGAGATACACAGTTGCAAGATATGATTGAGTTTCAGTCACACAATATTTTTTAACTTCTGGGTCACTCCAGACTACACTTTATGTTCCTGGAGCGAACAGATGCCCTTGGGCTACGAGCATGTGACAGGACATACGGAGATGTTACTGGTGCCCGGTAGAGCAAATCAATGATCAACGGGAAGACAAGTGATACAAATGAAGTGAAGAACTTTTGGGTCACACCTGGCCATGGTCAGGAGTTACTCCTGGCTTTTTACTCGAATTACTCCTGGTGGTACTCAGGGGACTATATGGGATGCTGACGATCAAACCCGAGTCAGTTGCATGCAAGGTAAATGCCCTCCCCACTGTACTATAGCTCTGGCCCCTATACAATGTTCTAACACCCATCTCTTTACCAGTATACATTTCCCGCCACCAATGTCCCAAATATCCATCCCACCATTCCACACAGCGTGTCTCTATGGCAAACACTCTCTCTCTCTCTCTCTCTCTCTCTCTCCCTTTTTTTTTTTTTCTTTTGGGGTCACACCCGGCAATGCTCAGGGGTTTCTCCTGGCTCTGCACTCAGGAATCACTCCTGGCGGTGCTCGGGGGACCATATGGGGTGCCGGGGATCGAACCCGGGCCGGCATGGGGCGGCCGCGCGTACAAGGCAAACGCCCTACCCGCTGGGCTATCACTCCGCCCTCTCTCTCCCTTTTTACCGTTTAGGTACAGTGGTTTCCTTCCTTAAGTTTAATACAAAAATATAAGTCTTAATAAAGGAAGTCACACCCATCCTAGAATCACCCCAAGATTGTACTCAATAAGTCATTACAAAGATTTATCTAGAATCTTGTTTTGAGTCACTCCAATACCTTTAGGGTAGACACCCTATTTCCCAATATGGGGATAAGTAATGAACAAGGTAAAAGTGAAACTACACCTGCAGTAGAATACCACACTAGAAAACATCTGGCTTTCACCTTCCTGAATCAGCAGAAGGTGGGAGCAAGTGAAAGTGTAGCCTGGATTGCCTGACTCAATCCACAACCCAGCCAGACTTTACAAGCTCCTCGACTTCCAAGCTCCCATGCTGCCGAACAACCATGGCTCTGTGCTTTCTACATATGTGCCCTGCCCAAGGTCTTCCAGACCTACCTAGTACCTGCTCCTGACTGGGTGGCAGATTGTGTCTGGGACCTTTCTGCACCGCAGCTGCCAAATGACTCACAAAGCCACCCAGTCATCAGGAGGAGGAACCCTGGCCTAGAATTGAAGCTCTGACCCGCCTAGGAATACAGGGCAGACCAAAACACTTGATTACACAACCAAACAGATGCCAAGTAGCCAAGTCTAATTTTACAGCAATTTAACACATACACATGCACAGACACACTCATGCCTATATGTGGCCCTGCTTCTATACATTTTTCAGGCACTAAATTTCCTGTGACTTACCAATAGTCACATGAACAAACAGCTTCCCAGCCAGGACAAATACTCCTTAATGTGTAAACATATCAATACCTTCACTCAAATTTTCTAATGGCAAAGTAAAATGGCTAAACAGCATCCTATATAATCTGGTCTGAACCTCTTCTTCCCTATGCTCCCTTGGGCAAAATTAATGTTGAGGCCCCTTCCCCAAATGTCTCCACTAATTTATCAAAGCTACCCCACTCACCTGGACTAAGACCAGCTTCTCCTCTGCTCCTTAGACATCTCTAATTGGCTCATCCACCAGGGCTCCTTGCTTTTCCCCATCTTCTCTGTCTTAGGGTAATTATTACCCCTACCCTAGACTACAGGTATGGGAATCTTCTGTCTCTTATCATGAGACAAGCCCATAACCGCCATGATTTGGGGGCACTGTGGTGAACTACCTTTTGGATTCCGCAGCATCCAACAGTCTTGCAGAGGAGAGGCTCAGATCATAGTTGAAATCAGAGAAAATGTCTCTCTCTAGGGAAAGAACCCAGATAGCTGCTACATGGATGGATCTGGAGAGTGTCATGCTGAATGACATTTGTCAGAAGGAGAGGTCAAGACACACAATGATCTCTCTAATAAGCGGACTATAAAGAAACATAGTAGCCAGCTCTCATTTTATCAGAAGGAGCTTATCAGGAGAGGTGGGGTGAGGGTCACTGGGACATGAGTGAACGGAAGCAGACACTGGTAGGGGGCATGTTGCTAGAATGTTTTACGTATGAAACCATACTATTAACAGTTCTGTAAACCATGGTGCCTAAAATAAAATACTTCTAAAATTTAATTTGGAAAAAGAAAAGAACCCAGTCAACCTCCAAGAGAACGTCTGGCTGTAGGCTCCCATACCTGCTACACAGGCAGGAACCACAGAGGCAACATGGGGAACAGGCAGAGCTTTATGGCCAATGCTCCTGAGGAAAGCCTCAAAACCACTCTCACCTAAAAACCACTCTGTCCTCTTCTTATGAGCAGAAGACACAAAACCAGCTTCCCTCTCTGAAAGCTAGCGATGAAGTTCAGCCACCTCAACTCTAACTCACAAGTACAATTACCATCTTAAAACAGTGCTGGTAGTGATAGTAACATGCAGCTCCAGAAATCAGTCTTGGCACTAAAGGTAAAAAAGATCTGAAAGGACCAGCCCTCAGAACTGCAGTTGTATCAGGCGTGACTAGGTCACCCATGAACAAGGACCAGCCCTCAGAACTGCAGCTGGGTCAGGCGTGATTAGGTCACCCATGAACAACAACTTCTCATCCTTCCTGAAAGAGGGAAGTAGAGGGTGCTTCAGCAACCCCCTAACCCACAGCAGGTACCAGAAGCTGGGTAAGCCTGCTATCTCGGGATTGGGTTCCTACACGTTCCTCAACGATGGGTAATCTCAGATCCTTACTGTCAGGTAGGATCTGAGAAAATACTTGCTTAAAGCAGACTTTTTTCAGAGGCTCATTTAAGAGAAAAGCAATTTCAATACTATAATTTGTAGCCCCTTATTCCAAGACCATCAAGACAATTAAGAATGACTGTTTCTTCCTGCTTTAAACTACTAATGTGATTCTTCTGTCTCTGTGTTCAGGCTTCCTACTTCCTTCCTGTTCCTTTTCTTCTCTTTTCCATGCAGAAAAAACCCTGCTCCCCCCCTGACGCACACACAAATGGCTCAGCAACTCACAGCATCTCCTACAATGGGAACAAACAATCCTGAACCACCTTCAAAATGGTTTTGAAGTTTCACAATAGGCCTAGCCATGTGAATAATCATCAGACAGGGGTGGTGCTGTCCAGTTGGGTTTCAAGCCACTAAATTGCAACAGCTCAAAAGGGTGTTGTGGAGAAAGAGTTCCTCCTATCTTTGGAGGAACATGAAAGGTAAAAAGTTACCATTAGGATACAGGGCTTAGACAATGAATGGAACCTATAAAAGAAAAATTGGGGAGCTGCTGAGAGTAAAGCAGATTGTGTTTGTTCAATCTTTGACACTCCATAAAAAGTACACTACCAGGGGCCAGAGTGATAGCACAGTGGGTAAGCGCATTTGCCTTGCATGCAACCAACTCGGGTTCGATCCCTGGCATTTCACATGGTCCTTGAGCACTGCCAGGAGTAATTCCTGAGGGCAGAGCCAGGAGTAATCCCTGAGCATGACTGGGTGTGACCCAAAAAAGCAAAGAAAGAAAGAGAGAGAGGGAGGAAAGAAGGAAGGAAGGAAGGAAGGAAGGAAGGAAGGAAGGAAGGAAGGAAGAAAGGAAGGAAGGAAGGAAGGAAGGAAGGAAAAGAAAGGAAGGAAGGGAGAGAAAAAGAAAGAAAGAAAGAAAAAGAAAGAAAGAAAGAAAGAAAGAAAGAAAGAAAGAAAGAAAGAAAAAGAAAGAAAGAAAGAAAGAAAGAAAGAAAGAAAGGAAGGAAGGAAGGAAGGAAGGAAGGGAAGGAAGGAAGGAAGGAAGGAAGGAAGGGAAGGAAGGAAGGAAGAACACTACCAGAAGTGATCCCCAAGTGCAGTGCCAAGAGTAAGCACTAAGCACAACTGGGTTTGGTTCAACATGCCCCAATCCCCACATTCCCACTCTCCCTCCTGCCATAAACCAAAACACATGGCTGGGGATGTAGCTCAGTGGTAGACTATATGAGATGCTGCAAAAATGAGGCACTGGTTCAATTCCAGGAATCAAAACACGCAAAAAAGCATCATAAAAAGACCTCAAAATATTTTTAGAATTAAGCCTTATTTAAGCAAAATAATAATTAAGGGACTAAAAAATAAAAGTTGGGGTAATGTTTAATAGGCAAACCAGACAACTTTTTCACAAATAGAACAATGAGTAGCAAACAAAACAAACGTGAAAGAAAATGGTCTACACAGCCTGGGCCAAGCCACTGGGTAGAGCCTAGGAGAAAGCAGATCAGTGCATTCAAATAGGTTAGTCTCAGGAAGAGCATTCTGGAATGATCCACCACTGCCAGTCGCTCTCTCCTGTCTCTGTGATTCCTCTACCTATGCCCTCCTCTTCATAGGGCTGACAGTACGCCCAGATCTGGTTAAGCTATAGATCCAGGAGCGTTAGGTAGAGGTCTAAAAGTCTGTCTAAAACTTCCATATATCTCACAAAAGAGACCAATCATTGTGTCTGACCCTCTCCCTCTGACTCATTTTTCTCTCCATGGAAGCTTGCCACAAGTGGCAGGGGAGGACAGAGGAGAGACCACTATGACAAAGACAGTTGGAAATACTTTGGACAAGAACTGAGTGCTGAAATGAGGTAGAGGACCAAACTTGATAAGCTTTCAGCATCGGCATTGCAAACCATAATGTCCAAAAAAGTGTGTGAGTGAGTGTGAAGTACCTTCTTTTTTTTTCAATTAATTAATTTATTTTTTCGATTTAATTTTATTTTATTATTTCCCCCAAATATTATTACACCATTTTAGACATACAATTGAACGATGCTCATGTAGAGTTTTGGTTCTACAGTGTTCCAACACCCATCCCTCCACCCAAATCCATCTCCCATCCCCCCTCCCACACCCTCAACTACTTGGCGGGTTCTGTATGTCATTTCTCTCCTCTCTTTATCTCTCCCTCCCGCCAAACTTTCCTGCTCTTCGTGGAATGCAGTGCATTAAAAGACATTACTGTTTCCACTGTTATAATGGACCACAGGCCGCTTTGCGCGCGCAACCTGGGCTCGAACTGGTTTTGCTCTGTTAATCCGGTCGTGAGGCAGTTTCCCAGCCGTCGGACAGCGAAAATGGTGGCTAGTGTGATGGGCGAAGTCTCATCCGGCTGCTTCCGGGACCCCACAGAGGTGACGGGCCCACCCCAAAACCCGCCTGCCCTCCTGGGGGTCCCATATTCAGCTGGGCCTGGGGCGAGCCGAGTTCCAGCCACCCCAGCTGCTTGTGAGCCTGTGAAGTGCCTTCTTTAGAGGCAGTTTTGTGAGAGAGGGACAGGAGGGAAACTGGGTACACTGGTGCTGGGACTGTGCACTGTGTGAAGCGGAGGGGGTGATGGAACCCTTATGACTGAAACCCAATCATGAACAACTTTGTAACTGTAGCTTACAGTGATTCACGGTAATTCCATTTTTTAGAAAAAGTCTATGTCAGAAGTAGAAAAACTCTGTGTATAAAAGCGGACATTGAAACAGAATAAGAAACCTGGTTTAAAAAATTATGCTGAGAGCCCAGAGAGAAACTGTAGTGTGGTTGCTCTTATGTGTGATCTACCCAGATTTAATCCCGGCATCCCACATGGTCCCCAAGCACCACCAGGAGTGACTCCTGAGTGCAGAACCAGGAGTAACTCCTGAGCATCACCCAGAGGTGGCCCAAAATTTAAAAAACAAAATTATTCTAGTCAATACAATAAAACTAGGCTGTCATTTAAAAGAATGTGCATCTCTGTATGTACTAACCTAAATTAGTAACAAACACATAAGACATAGCTTGTTTTTAATGAGCTTCCGCTATTGGGTTTTGAAGATATTGCACTGTTCACCAACAGAAGGTTGATGGCAACACTGCCTGGGAAGTTTACTAATAGGCCATTTTTTCCGAAATATGCACATTTGCATGTGCAAATTTAGTAATTTAGTAATTCTCATAATATTTCTAACTTTCTGTGGTTACCTTCTAATGTAGCCTATGATTACGGGTGTTCTTTTTATTTCATTTTTTTTTTTGTTTGTTTGTTTGGGGATCATACCTGACATTGCTCAGGGAACCCTTAGGAGTCAGTCATCAAACTTAGGCCCCCAGCATGCAGAGCACTCATTTTTCAACCCACTGAGCAATTTCTTGGGCCTCTGGATGTGGATATTATTGCAGTAATTGTATAAGGGTACCCATAAACCATCTCTATCTAAGAGGCTAAGTGTATTTTGGCAGATCTCAGCACTGACCACTCTCCTATTTCTCTTTCCCTTTCCCTTGCGCCTCCCTACTTCTAATACATAACAGTGATCAAATTAGGTCAATTAATAACTACAAGAGTCTGAGAAAAGAAAGTGAAAGTGCAAGAGTCCAAGTGAAACAAAGCAATCTATGTCTCAGTGAACAAAGCTGTATTGAGCACATGAAAAGCTGAGACAGGTTGGAAGTGTGGCCTCTTGCCCCAGTTAGCCAAGGTGTAAACATGAAAGGAAAGTTCTGGAAGAAAATTAGAAATGCCATTGCAGTCACGCAGAGCGGTTAAGGCAACAAACTAGAAAAGTGCAATTCCAGTGGACGCACAAATAAATGACAATAAAACAAAACATTCTTATTGCCATATGGGAGAAATGTTAGTGGTCTGGATAGATCAAACCAGGGGTTGGAGTGATAGCACAGCTGGTACGACGTTTGCTAGCACGCGGCAGACCCGGTTCCATCCCCAGCATCCCATATGGTCCTCCGAGTTCGGCCAAGAGTAATTCCTGAGCAACGAGCCAGTAGTAACCCCTGAACACCACTGGTATGACCCAGAAAGAAAAAAAAAAATCAAACCAGTTACAGTATTTCCTTAAACCAAAGTTTAACGAGAAACAAGATCCTTTGCATTCTAGAAAGGCTGAGAGGAAAGCTGAAGAAGAAAACTCTGAAGGTGCCAAAGTTGATGGATGAAGTTAAAGGAAAGGCAGAGTCTCCCTCACACCAAAGTGCCAGGTAAAGCAGCAAGTGCTGTGAAGAAGCTGCTGACTTTTACAGTCTGTTTTCAATTATGTTAAGAGGTTACACTCGTTATGTGTTTATGCATTTAGGGATATAACTTTACTTCTCTTCAAAGCACAAGTCGCCGAGGGGTCAAAGCAATAGCACAGCGGGTAGGGCATTTGCCTTGCACACGGCCGACCTGGGTTCGATTCCCGGCATCCCATATGGTCCCCTGAGCACCGCCAGGAGTAAATCCTGGAGTGCAGAGCCAGGAGTAACCTTTGAGTACTGCTGGGTGTGACGCAAGAAAAAAAAAAAAAAAGTCTCCTTATCAGGAACACCACCAAAGCACGATACTCCTCACCACAGACCACTAGAGCTCCTCTCTTTCAACTATGCTCCCATTCCCCTGGGGAAACTATAGCTTTTGAACACGCCAACCTGAATTAACAGATTTGTGCCATGCACAAAAAAATCTACTGAAAAGAGGTGCTGTCAAGTACGCACATGGCTAGAGAGAAGTTAACACTTTCTCAAAGGACAAGCCGACTCTCCTATTAGTGAATAATACAACTCGTAAAGCAAATGTTCATTCCAAAAATCCTAGGGCTCTTAGGAATTATGCCAGATCTGACTTGCTCTTCAAGGCCCTGTTCTCTCTTGAACAGTTATCTCACTTGCTTATCTGTTTCTTTGCTTGCTACTTCTAATCTGGTAGGTCACACCCATGTTCTTGTTGACTCAGACATATTCACTCTTCCTCCCCCTCTCACATCTTTCTATGCATGCTTCTCTCAATTAAAAACACCTTGTGGGAGCCGGAGTGATAGACCAGCGGGTAGGGCATTTGCCTTGCACGCAGCCAACCCAGGTTCGATCCCTGGCATCCCATATGGTCCCCCGAGCACTGCCAGGATTAATTCCTGAGTACAGAGCCAGGAGTAACCCCTGAGCACCGCCGGTGTGACCCAAAAAAAAAAAACACCTTGTGGAGGCCAGAGTGATAGTACAGCATGTAGAGCATTTGCCTTGCAAATATTTGACCAGGGTTTGATCCTGGCACTCCATATTGTCCCCAGAGCACTTCCAGGAGTGATTACTAAGTGTGGAGCAAGGAGTAACCCCTGAGCATCACTGGGTGTGGCCTAAAACAAACAAAAAACTACCTTGTTCCTCTGGGAGTGGGGTGGCAGGTTGGGCGATAATTATGCTAAGTCTGAGCTGATCCCAGAGACTCACTGTTCATTCCTAGCACAGGTTCTGTCTGAGCTCAGGGACCTACAAGCCATTTCCGGCTGCACTGTAGCCAAGTATATTTGAACACTACAATCAACTGGTGTGCAACCTCCAGGCAACAACACTGACAAAGGGCAGGGAAGGAGAAAAAATAATATACGTAATCCGCTCAACCTATGTTTTATAAGAAAAACAACAGAATAGGATGACAGAACATTTGTTTACAATACGGTTTGCTGAACACATTAAGCCTACTATTGAGACATACTACCCAGAGTATGTCTTTCAAAACATAATGTCTTTCAAAACATCTTTCAAAAACTTAATTGTCATGGACAATGCACCTGGTCACCCCCAGAACTCTGATGGAGGCACACAAGGAGATTAATGTTGTTTTAAAGCCTTCTAAGGATACACCCATTCTGCCACCAGGGATAAAAGAAGTCATTTTTGACTTTCAAGTCTTAAGAAGTACACTTTGCGACATGAAGATAGTTGAAAGGGGAAGAAAAAAAATCTTACCAAATAGCTCAAAGCACTATAACAAGCTTGATGTGGGAATCCTGTTTTTCTCCCCAGCAGCAGGCACCATACAGAACTACCTCTAGAGCACCAGACTGCAGGAAATAGCCTCTGAATGCCTCTAGGGGAGACCTCCAAAACAAACAAAAGTATAGAATACATGTTTGGGGGTCTTACAGCATCCTCAGTAGTGATTCATCTGACAGAACTACAAGTATGATGGAAACACAAGAGAACTGGAATTAGGAGAAAAGCCTGAGTTGCTACTAATAATAGTTGAGTATAGCAAGCAGTTTCTTAAGATAGAATATATTCCCTGGTGAAGATGCTGTTAAAACAACAAAATATTTAGAATTTCCCAGAAAATTGATTCATAAGGCAGCAGTAGGGTTTTTTAAGGATTGACTATAATTTTGATAGTACTGCTGTGGATCAAAAGTGGATTTAAAAAATAACAAGATACAATGAAATCTCTCACAAAAGGAAGAACCCATAAGTGAGGAAAACATGTTATTTATGAAATTATTACCACGACCTTCAGCAACCATTATCCTGATCAGTCTCTTAGTACCCATCAGCACTAAAGCCAAGAACCTAAACCAGAAAAATGATGAATAATTGTATGTTCAAATAAGTGTCAGTATATTTTAGCAATGAAATATCTTTAAAGGGAGAGATATGTACATTTTTATACACTTAGCAGACTACAGCAGTATAAACATAACTGCATATGTACTACGGAATTTTATAAATCGTATAACCTGTTTTATTAAAATATCACTTTTATTGCAATGATGTGAACCAATCCTGAAGTATCTCTGAAGTGTGCATACTATTAAGCACAAAGATAGAGAACAGACTGCTTAGGGGGCATCACACTTGATTCATAATATGCACCCACAGCAAGTTCTGAAGACAAGAGGAAATGTTTGATTAAGAACTTACTACTACCGGAAAGTAGGACTGGATATTTATAACTTTCTGTACTGCTTAACTTTTCTCCCCAGTAAGCATGTTATGCTTCATTTGAAAAAGAAGAATAAAAAGCAGGCATATACTGGATAGCACTGTCTGTAGGCTGCATGCTGGTCACGACTTTCTGGAAGGCTAAAGAAAAGATTTATCAAGGATCTTCAAACACTGCATAACAACCAGTTGACTAGTTTATTTTTAGGGACTGATTACAGAGGTCCCTAGTAATGAGTTGAGTAGTTTAGTTGACTAGTTATCTAGTTTGTTTCTAAGGACTGATTACAGAGGTCCCTTTATTCACAAACACATAAATTCTCCCTCATTGGTCTGCAAGGGAGGTACTGAACCTGTGAAGAAGGAAAACTCAACACTGAAAGATGAAAGAACCCTGACTAAGCAGTGGCACAGTAGGGAGCTGCAGTCAGCTCGGTAGGACTCTAGTGTCAGTGCTCTGATCATGTGGGACTCCAGTGTCAGTGCTCTGACTCATGTGGGACTCCAGTGTCAGTGCTCTGAACATGTGGCACTCACTCCAGTGTCAGTGCTCTATGTGGGACTCCAGTGTCAGTGCTCTGACCACGTTGGGACTCACTCCAGTGTCAGTGCTCTATGTGGGACTCCAGTGTCAGTGCTCTGACCACGTGGGACTCACTCCAATGTCAGTGCTCTATGTGGGACTCCAGTGTCAGTGCTCTGACCATGTGGCACACACCCAGTATAAGTGCTCTATGTGGGACTCCAGTGTCAGTGCCATATGTGGGACTCCAGTGTCAGTGCTCTGACCACGTGGGACTCACTCCAGTGTCAGTGCTCTATGTGGGATCCAGTGTCAGTGCTCTGACCACGTGGGACTCACTCTAGTGTCAGTGCTCTATATGGGACTCCAGTGTCCAGTGCTCTGACCATGTTGCACTCACTCCAGTGTCAGTGCTCTGCTATGGGACTCCAGTGTCAATGCTCTGACCATGTGGGACTCACTCCAGTGTCAGTGCTCTATATGGGACTCCAGTGTCAGTCCTCTGACCACGTGGGACTCACTCCAGTGTCAGTGCTCTATGTGGGGACTCCAGTGTCAGTGCTCTGACCACGTGGGACTCACTCCAGTGTCAGTGCTCTATGTG
>JAJIBD010036402.1:0-11217 GCA_021461705.1 Cryptotis parvus
AAACATAACTCATATCAAAATAAAATACTTGAGCCCATATAAGAGATCAGAGTTTAAATTTCACTAGGAATATTAGAAAAAACTATTAGAAAAGATGCCTGAAGTTATGATTGGGTATATCTGGAAGTTAAGTGCAGATGTCTGCATGCTACATTTCACCCATAGCCAGGGAACAAAAAGCAAAAAAAAAAAAAAAAATCCCATTTTAAGCTGTAAAATTCATGGAACTTACTCTATAAATATATATCACAGAGAGAGAGAGAGAGCCCAAACATTTCCTTAAAGAATGAATTGGTAGTTTATAGAAATTCTTTCATGTAGAGAAAACTTGAGAAGAAGAAAAGAAGCTTCATGGAAAGAGAACTAGGATTGGCTTGCGCTTCAAGTCTGTGTTCTCCTTGGACATGTATCTCACTTGCTTGTCTATGTGTCTTTGCTTGCCTGTTTCCACTTAGAGAAGTCGGGCTTCTCTCTTAAATACTTCTGTCAATCTCTTTCTCACTCACCTTTCAAAATAAGTTTCAATATAGATTATTTGCTTCTCCATCCAAAAAAAAAAGGAAGAAACTAAGTTTTTGCAAAAAGATCTTTTGAGGGATCCGGGACATATTACACATGCCCAACCCAGGTTTGATTCCAGATTCCACACGATCCCTTAAGGATAACTGTGTGCAGCCCTGGAGTCCCTAGGCACCACTGTTGCATCCCCAGCACCACAAAACCACTGCAGCACCATATCCTCTTGCCCTTGCACTAAACGGGTTGATAGTTTAGTGCAAGGGATAAATACTGGGCCAACCATATTTGGCCCAATATGGTTGGGTGGGGCTCTGGAACCCTCCAAGCACCTCCTGAAGGACCCACTCTCCTCCCAAAAAAGAATTTCTTCTTTGTAACCCACTAAATTGCCTAAATTTATTAAGGGCAATGATATTTGGGACTGGAGAGATAGTAAAAGAAGGTAAAGTGCTCACCTATATGCCTCTGCTGTTGTAACTGGTTCAAATTCCCTCTACCACATACTGTTTCCTGAGCACCACCAAGGTCACTCTTGAGCACAGGGCCAGGAGGAACCCCTGGGTGCTGCTCCTTGCAGCCCCCCTGTGCCCAGTAAAATGAAATTAATAATAATAATAATAATAATAATAATAATAATAAAACATTAAGGTTATAATCTTACGTTGTTTTTCCAAATGAAACTGGATAATAAAGTGGCAGACAAATGAAAAGAATTTGTGGTGTATATTCATAGTGTATTGTTATGAAGCTATAATAAAAGATTAAATTTATTAATTTTAAAAAAAAAATCTGGATAATAAGATTTGTTTGCCTTATTATCTGCAGGAAATAATGGCTGAGCACAATTCCCAGTATCTCATCGAACTAGATGGAAATAGGCCCCCCAGAGGAGCTCTTCATGGTAAGTACTGATGTTCAGTGAGACTACCTTATAGTTTGGAAAATTGAATAGTTATTGACTGGATTTTACTTACATTAATAAGCTTCAGGAAAATGTGTGTGTGTTTGTGTGTGTATTTGTTGACACAGTTTTGGTTTGTTTGTTTTGGGGTCACACTTGGTGATGCTCAGGAGTTACTCCTGGCTTCGTATTCAGGAATTACTAGTGACAGTGCATGGGGTATTCTATGGAATGTTGAAAATTGAATCCAGGTCAGCCAATGTAGCAGAAGCCTTATATGCTATACTATCTCTCCAAACCCCACTTACAGTTTTGATGTTTTATTTATTCATCTCTCTCTATATATTTGGGGAGGCACACCTGGTGGCGTTCAGAGCTTACCTCCCAGCTCTGTGCTCAGGTAGAGGGCAGAAGCTCTAGGGGTTTTGTTGGAAGTACTTGTTACCAATGTTCCAGTGTACCAGTCCTCAGTTGTCATTGGTACACTGGTACTCCCAAAGGTATAGGAAAGTATGATGCATCCAAAATGAAGTCAAATGGGAAGGGGGCGGTGGTGAATGGTGAGCAAACATCACAATTAACCCAGATGGCCATCCACCATCAGGATTTTGTCCAGGTCTCATTTCAGATCCTGTGTTTCAGATTCACTCAGTTTCCGTATTTGTATCTTAACGCTGCCATTACAATATTTAGTCCTGTGCTGCTTCTCAGTGACAAGGACATGTTCTCAAGAAAATGTCCTTGTGCAAACATCATAGAGCATGTTTACACAAACTTATAAAGTACAGCCAACACACTCAGGCTGTCTACAGGGACCTCAGATGCGGTGTGTGTTACTGACTGTAATGTCATTATGACACACATGACCATACCACAAAGTAGTAGTTGAAAATGGAGAATCTACTGTTGTCATAGTTTGTAAGGCTCAGAGTTTAAATTCAAAGCATAGGCAGAATAGTGCTCCCTTCAAAACTTCTAGGGAGGATATGCTTTAGTGACTTTTAACTTCTGGTGGCACCACACACCCCTTGGTTTCCAGCAGCAAAATGTCAACATTTGCCTATGGCCATCTTCGTTCTGGCTAAGAGAAGCCCCTTACAGCCACTTCTCTAAGGATTAGTGTATCTGGAGACCAAATAGACTAACCATTTGAAACCATTTGAAATGTGTTGGTGCCCGAACCTCTGGAGATTAGTGTGATCTGGAGACCAAATAGACTAACCATTTGAAACCATTTGAAATGTAGTTGGTGCCCGAACCTCCAAAAAGCCTCTAAATGTGATCTTATTTGGAAATAGAACTTTTTTTTTCATTGTAATCAATTAAGCTGATTACAGTGGTTGTCTGATCCAGTATGCTTGGTACCCTTCAAAAGAAAAACTCAAACACCCATGGTGAAGTTGTATGGCAACAGAGACAGAGACTGAGTGATGTGTCTCACATATTAAAGAATACCAAGATTTGCCAGAGAGCCATGCAAGAGGGTAGGAAGAGGCGGAGATCATCACAAAGCTGCTGAATATCTGAGCTATTGACAAACCATTACATTTAAATTATTGTTCTTTAACTTTAGACAGTTATGGATCGACTTAAATATCTGAACTTAAAAAGAGCAGGTGTTATAGCCAAACTTCAGAGTTCAGAGGAAGAAATGAATTACACATTGGACAGTGTAAGTTTATATTTATCTTTTGGAAGGCTTTATTTAAACTATATGTTGTGACTTCAATTGGTTATTCTTTCAAGGTTTATAGGAATTTGGAGATACCTTTTTAGGGAAAGAGGACTTGACTTCTGGAAAGTCAAGATTGTGTATT
The DNA here is from genome assembly GCA_021461705.1 of Cryptotis parvus. Taxonomy (NCBI): domain Eukaryota; kingdom Metazoa; phylum Chordata; class Mammalia; order Eulipotyphla; family Soricidae; genus Cryptotis; species Cryptotis parvus. The sequence goes on from JAJIBD010036402.1 coordinate 3,238, forward strand.
ATTAGCACAATATTCATGTAGACACTAAACATAACAATACAAATATCCATAAATAAAAAAAAAACTAACCACAGGGATAACAAGAAAGGAAGAAATCTGTGATCTGTTAAAATGTTTTGCAACACCAAGGAAAACTAAGGCCTAGGAGCCCTCAAATCTGTAAGAACTCCTTAATTCCTTCTATCAGCCAACAAAGTTTAATAGTTATTGTTTAATTATATACATGTATATGAATATATGCATATATACATATATACATGCATGTATACATATATACACATATACATGCATACATATATACATGCATGCATGTATTCATGTATACACATATACATACATGCATGTATACACATATACACATATACATATATACACATATACATATATACACATATATACACATATATACATATATCACTTATCTTCCCATTGTTCATCACTTTTGCTCAGACAGGAAATAATGTCTCCATTCATTGAGAATGAGATCCATTATTGTTTTTAATTTTTGGCATATCGAATACACCATGGGTAGCTTGCCAGGCTCTTCCGTGGTTCTGTGTTCATCCCAGGCCCAGTCTTTTCATGGCAGACCATCACCATCCAGGGCCCACGGGGCAGAGTCTTGGGTGTAGATAAGCCCTGTCTCCGGCCCACCTGCTGACACAGCCAGGCGCCACAGCCAACACCTGCAACACCCCAAAGGGCAGGAGCTTATTTATATTATATATACATATATATGTATATATAATTATCCCTGCCCCTTTGAGGTATTGCAAGTGTGGCTGCAGTGCTCAGCTGTGTCAGCAGGTGGCAGACAGGAGACACACTTTGTCTACACTCCAGGGCTCTGCCCCATGGGCCCTGGATGGTTGATGGTCTGACATAGAAAGACAGGGGCCCCCTTGGCAACACCAAGGGGTGTTTTTAAAATTTAGATGATTGAAAAAAGACCCAGAACCACAGCAGAACCTGGCAAGCTACCCGTGGTGTATTCGAGTATGCCAAAAAAAGTAACAATAATGGACCTCATTCCCAATGAATGGAGACATTACTGGCCCGCTCGAACAAATTGATGAACAATGGGAAGACAAGTGACAAGTGACAAGATATAATTATACAATAATATATGGATACATAATATATATTTAAACATATACACACACACATACACATATTGTTGCAGGACTCCTCTAAGAGCCTCTGCATCTGCTCTGGATTGCCTCCTGCAAATCACTTCGTGAGATAAGGGGGTAGTCTAAATGTGGCAGTTTATCTGACCATGTATTCTGTACTAGCTGGTATAAATATTCTCTCATGCTACCACAATCATCGTGGGACTAGCTAGATCTTACCAGCATATTTGCCTGGCCAGGTTGGATCCCTAAATAATTAGACCAGAGAGAAATGCTGTTTGCCCCCCAAGCAAGCAAGCATGGCTCCCTGATAACTCAAAGGCAACTAAAATACAAAACTACCGTGAAGTAGACGAGACTCTTGTGAAGGCTTGGAGAAATATTTAACTGGCATTAGTATTAGTCTTTGGCACAGAGACATGCCATCTCAGAAACCCCCTTCTCTACCCTATAAAGGCTTTCCATGCAGATCTTGGCTCAAGACATTAGCATTTAAAGGGCCTAGGTGAGGTGCTGGGAGAAATTACCTGAGCGCATTTGACCCTCCCTGCTTCCCATAATAGTGGGAGGGAGGTCTGAGTTGCAGGGGTATAAAACTAGCCTGCTTCCCTCTCTCTTGCTCTCTCCTTTTTGGGCTCTCTCTTTTGTGAGCTCGCACCCTTCTTGGGAGTCTTGTCTTTGTCTCCTCTTTACAGGGCCTTTACATGTGGTGGCCGCCATCTTGGCCTACACGTGGCTGGGGTTCTAGCTGGTAATCCTAAGCACCAGGCTTTTCTTATTGCTGATTTGTATCCTGAACCTGTGATAAGTAAAAAGCCTTTTAAAACTGCATCGGATTCCTGAGTCTTCATCCATTCCCCGCCAGCTTTGGAGGTTAGAAGGGAACTCCGCTTCCTGGCACTGTTGGGACCCCAGCGCGATCCCCCACAACATATGAAAGTTTAGTTCATATAATAGACACACAGAGATTTGAGAGATTAACAGCAATAACTGCACTAAGCTAGAGCACTCAGATTGTGAGAAAGAATATTTTATCTATCAGGGACCCAGATTCAATGCCAGGTATCATATAGTCCCTAAGCAGTCCTGGGATTGACCCCTGCAAAGTAGCACTGAGTATAAACACAAAAACTACAACTATATCAAATATAATAGCTTCATATTCTAAGGAAAGTCATCTGAATGTAGTTCTCTCTTCCTTTCAATCTCTATAGACATATTTCCAGTCCCATGCTTACAGGGGCCTCCATAATTAGTTAAGTGCTATATATTAGAAGTTTAAAATAAACAGAAAAAAAGAACGAGCTAAGCGAATTCAAAAATAAAAAAACCCAAGATTTATATAACAGATTAACATATAATCATACTATTTTAAAATTTAGATGATTGAATATAGTACATTTTCAAATATTTTCAATAAGAATTTTTGAAACTCTGAAGCATAACAAAAAGCATTCTATCTGCTTTACACTTATTTGACCTTAAAATAGAAAACATTGAGTAATTCTAGAAATAAATTGTTGGTCTTAACGAAATTTCAGACAAGTGCAGAATGACTACAATTAAGTAAAGAATTTACTTTCTGGTGTCTTAAATAATAAAGCAATCAAATAACCAATGAAATTCTTAATATGGTTGACTTCAGCATAACATATGCCCTGATTTCTAATATGCATTATTTGTATTTACCAGGAAGAACTTCTTCGTACTCTTGCCTCTTATAAACTTATAGCACCAAGATATCGATGGCAGAGAAGCAAATGGGGACGCAGTGCCCAGTGTCTTTAAAAAGAAGGAAACATTCAAGCTGGATTGCCAGACTGTTCTGTGAGGTAAGAAAGATGTTTGAAACTTAATTTTAAGAGATATAGATATAGATATGTACATATATATACATATGTACATATATATACATATATATGATATATATCAAATATATGTATATTTACCAAGACAGGTAAAAGAAGTATATATATACATATATGTATACATATATGTATATATATATATATAAATATATATATACTTCTTTTACTTGTCTTGGTTTTGATTATTTATGGTTGTGGCCTATTTTAAGTTTTCTAGGTAAAATGTACTGCCTTTCATCAGAAGAAGTACTAAAAAACATTTTTGTTGAACCCACGACCCTATCTTCTTCCACCGATGCCAAAACCACCAGTTAAACTTTTCATATTTGGACCTCCATCATCCGGGAAAACCAGGCTTAGCTATTTGCTGGCAGAGCATTACAATAAACAGGTAATTATCTTGCTACCTAGATAGCATTTTTATCTACTCATACTTAATCAGAATTGGTAGAATTTGGGGAATTTGTAGGTTTTCCTCCCGGATTTCATTATCTGACACTGTTGACTGGGTTATTATTTCACTGGGAATGTGGTGGGAAAGCATGGTCCTTGCTGTCCATTGCCATTTCTTGAGTATCCCCATTCCTGCCTCCCCCAGCCGCCAGGTCTGATGATCGAATGGGCTTACTATGCCACCTCTGGCTTTTCTTGGTTCCACCCTTCGCCTCTTTCCTGCGTTACATTGCTCCTGGCTCATTGGCATTCCTGGTGCACTTGGTCCCTTGGTGTCACAGTTCTTGGTGGCTTCAGTATTTGCAGAGACTTCAGTATTTCCAGAGTCATGACCTGTTGGTTCCTTGATCTTTCCCCCACGTCCTCACCCCCCCATTATCTTGTTCTCCACCATCAATAGTTTTTTTCTGCTGAGACTAGAATGATGGCGATAGAAGTAGCATGGTCTGGGAAGGTACTTCAGTATATATGATAGAACCACCATCATATATGCTGGAGTGCAGGTGCTGCATGAGGGAGCCCAGAGTTCATTCACAGCATGCACAGTCCCACAAGCACTGAGGCTTGGACTACTGCTGTATCCTGCCAGTTGTGGCCCCAAAACAAAAACAACACAGTTTTTTAAAGAAACATGGAAATTCAGGATATAATTTGAAAACAAAATTAGATGACTTTACAGGGGGATTGCTATAGAATTACATAATAGCCAGTGTGGCTACAACATAGTCTGTGGTGACATCACATAGGATGAAAAGGGTTGGCAATGTCAGACCCATGACTCCCCCAGGAATAAGCTGGAACTTTTCCTAAGTGCACTGGAATTCTTTTAAGCACAAAAAACCATCTGTTTACTTTCAACTTTTTGGTAAAATTGTATCAGATATACAGAAAAGTTAAGCTCACTAAAATAATTGCAAAACAGTGCCACCTTCAAACACCTTTTCAGTTAAATATGAACATTGCCAGATGTTCAAAAGATACCCCTGTAAGTTCCCTCCTGCCTCTTCCCAATACCCTACTCTTTCCATAAGGTAATCACTGCCCCTTGCCTTTACGGTATCCTCTTCTGTAGTTTTCTTTCATAGTCAATACTATACAGTAGTTTTTCATCAGGCAATCTTGTCCTTATCTGGCATTGTAGACTACACAAAACTGAAAGGTGTAGCTCCCTCTGATTTAAGCACAATCCCCTCCAGACTCGTATAGGTGGTTTCCAGGTTGCATCTTCCTGACTGATGCATCTTTATGGCATCTTGATACATTTGGGAGTAAAATTTCCGGGCCAAAAGGCATTAGTATATGTAACATGTGGAGAGAATACCGCTGTTTTCCGACTAGTTCTTCTAGGCTACACAGTGGCGTATGTCATTACACATCCCTGCTACCTTTGTTATGGCCAGTTTTTCTCAATTTAGACATTCTAGTGGATCTGTCTCACTGTGGTTTTAATTTGCATTTCCCTGATACTAGTGAAATTGAACACTTCATATGTTATTGGCCATTCCTATGTTCTCTTTCATTTTTTTTATTATTTGAATTTTTTATTTTTTAACATTTTTTTATTATACCACCGTGAGACATACAATTACAAAGGTGTTCATAACTGGTTCTTGGTAATACAGTATTCCAGCACCCATCCCTCCACCAGTGCCCCATTTCCACCACCAATGTACCCCACCCCTCCCGCCCACCCCCCAGGCTGCCTCAATAGCAGGTAGCCACGTTTCCTCTCTTCTCTCTTTCTCTATCTCTGCATCTCTCTCCCTCTTCTTTACACATTGTGGCTAGCCCTACAGATATTTACAGTTTATCACTTAAGTTTCTTTGTGTATATTCAATGGTGAGTTTTAATCTGCCATTACCATTTCCCCACACTTAGTAAAACACTGGTATCTATTTATATCCTATTAATGAATTCAGTCATTCTGTATCTGTCCTTTTCCTTCTGACTAATTTCACTCAGCATGATAGTCTCCATGTCCATCCATTTGCAGATAAATTTCATAATTTTGTCTTCAGATGTTCTCTTTTAGAAGACAGTGTTTATATCTTGCACTTTTCTTTTTTAATATTTATTAGTATTTTTGTGTTACCTGTACACAAGTTCTTTTGCTATTAAAGTGATTGTGAATACTTTTTGCCAAATGATTTGCTATTCTTTTTTTGTGGGGGCATATTTGGGGACACACCTATTGGTGTTCAGAAACCACTCCTGGCAGTGTTCAGGGAACCATATGTGGTACTGGGGATTGAATGGGGGATCAGCCACTTGCAGAGAAGTATTCTTATCCCGGTACTGTCTCTCTGGTCAGCAATTCTAATTTTCTTATTTAAAACAACAACAACAACAACAACAACAACAACAACAACAACAACGACAACACTGTATTCTGTTCATTTCAGGAGTGGGGAATCACCCAGGCCATGAGTTGTATAAAACCCCTGTGGTCTAGCCCTGATCCACATCAGGAGAGACCCCTGTGCTTCACATCAGCTGCCTATTTGCTTTGGTCCTGTGACCCATGGATGATGTTATAAATATCCAAATGGCACTTGGCAGATGTTCCTAAGTTCAAGCAGATCAGAAGGACTGTGGGTGAGAGTGGCAGAGTTCAAGACTTGTGTGTATAAAGCAAGGTTCTGCGCTCAATCCCCAGAACTGTAAAATAAAACAAGTCACTACATCTTACCTGTTCTCAAAAAGGAGGAGAATCAGACTCTGCCTTCTGAAATGAGAAAATTTAAAAGATTTGTGGCCATGTTCTAGACCATTTCAACTAGTTCCAGACCTAGTTGTACATTTTCTTTTTCTGTGGCTTTTTTTTTTTGGGGGGATTGGTCACATCTGACAGTGTTCAAGGTTCTCTCCTGTTTCTGCACTCAGGGATCATTCCTAGTGGGTTCAGGGGACCATATGAGGTGCTGAGGGTCAAACCCAGGTGAGCCACATGCAAATCAAATGCTGTAGTATAAATAGTAATTGCAGTACTATCACGCCGACCCCGGCGCTATACATTTTAAATAAAAGAATTATTCCAAATCGATATGCTGATGAATCCCTTCTTGGAGTGGTGAAAACAACAGCAGACAGACAGTTCACGAGCAATGGATATACATTACCATTAAGTGAAAAGAGACACCAGCTCTTAGTAGATAGAGAAATGATGCCCCAAACAGGTGTTTGTGTCAGAGTTAAGACACAAACATTTAGCATTCCATTTTGACACAGGGCTAGGATGAAGAAAATACATTGTCATATACTGCTGCTGAGAGGATAAGTATTAGGGTAATTGGAAAGTATGTATACAAACTTAAAATCTGCATCTCATTTCAATTTCATCTTATAAATTTTTTGCTTTTTTTTTTGAGGGCCACACCCAGCACCCAGAGGTTTTTAAGGTGCTGTTCCAGCTCATTGCTATGGGGTCACCCCAGGTGGCAACAGAGCACGTGCTCAGCCCCCTTTGAGCTTTCTCCCTGACCCCAATTTATGAATTTTTCCTAAATATATAAATATCTAAATCATGTGTTCTTATAGTTTATCTTACAATATCAAAAGCATATATACCTGAGTAAGTATTTGAGGTCAAATAAATTATAATATATTCAACTAACACAATACTGTACATATGAACTGGAGAGATAGCACAGTGGGCAGGATGCTTGTCTTGCATGCAGAGGACCCAGGTTCAATTCCCAGCACCCCATATGATCCCACAAGCCCCACTAGAAGTGATCCCTCAACTTGTGCTTATTATGTTGATTTCCCCTATATTCCTTACAGGTAGTTGACTACAACCAACTTGTTATACCACGTTTTGAAAAAGCCCGGGAAGTGCTAATAAAGAATACCATAGATGAAGCCACAGAAAGAGCTATTGATCATGTGAAAGAGCGGATTACAGCACAACTACAATCTGACAGAAAAGGTGAGCCATCTTTTTAAGAACATGGGTTTTGAAGTTGGCTACCTGAAGACAGGCACACAGTTTGCTTGTCTCCATATACCTGAGCCCTTCACACATTAAAGTAAATATGCATAAGTCTGATTCATAGGGAAGAGTTCATTTGTAGGTATCTAGGAGGATTATGAAGATCCTGTAAGTGTATATTAGTTTACTTATCTGTGTCCACTTATTGGCAAACACTGAGCAGAAATGATTTTTTTCTTTTTTGATTTGGGACCACACCCCAGAAGTACTCATTGCTTGCTCCTGGCTCTGTGCTCAGTGATAACTCCTGACTGAACTTGGGGAACCTTATGTAGTGCCAGGGGGATAGAACCTGGGTCTTCAAGCATTCCCTACCCACTGTACTATAACTGTGACCTCAGATTTTATTCTTTTCTCTCTACTCCTGGTGGCAATAATACTCCATCTGACTGCTGGAGAACTCTCTGTTGCTGCTATTATCATTGTCTTAGATTTGTATGTACATTTAAATTGTTCTATTAATAAATATTGACTTTAAATTCCAAAAATGTATATAGCAGTGAAAGATAACAGAAGTCTTAGTGATCAGTTAAA
>JAJIBD010036403.1:0-11809 GCA_021461705.1 Cryptotis parvus
AAACATAACTCATATCAAAATGAAATACTTGCAGCCCAGATAAGAGATCAGAGTTTAAATTCTCACTAGGAATATTAGAAAAAACTATTAGAAAAGATGCCTGAAGTTATGATTGGGTATATCTGGAAGTTAAGTGCAGATGTCTGATGCTACATTTCACCCATAGCCAGGGGAAAAAGCAAAAAACAAAAAAAAATAATCCCATTTTAAGCTGTAAAATTCATGGAACTTACTCTATAAATATATATATCACAGAGAGAGAGAGAGAGCCCAAACATTTCCTTAAAGAATAAATTGGTAGTTTATAGAAATTCTTTCATGTAGAGAAAAAACTTGAGAAGAAGAAAAGAAGCTTCATGGAAAGAGAACTAGGATTGGCTTGCGCCAAGTCTGTGTTCTCCCTGGACATGTATCTCACTTGCTTGTCTATGTGTCTTTGCTTGCCTGTTTCCCACTTAGAGAAGTCTGGCTCTCTCTTAAATACTTCTGTCAATCTCTTTCTCACTCACCTTCAAAATAAGTTTCAATATAGATTATTTGCTTCTCCATCCAAAAAAAAAAAGGAAGAAACTAAGTTTTTTGCAAAAGATCTTTTGAGGGATCCGGGACATATTACACATGCCCAACCCAGGTTTGATTCCAGATTCCACACGATCCCTTAAGGATAACTGTGTGCAGCCCTGGAGCCCCTAGGCACCACTGCTGCATCCCCAGCACCACAAAACCACTCAGCACCATATCCTTTGCCCTTGCACTAAACTGTGGTTGATAGTTTAGTGCAAGGGCCAAATTGGCCAACCATATTTGGCCCAATATGGTTGGGTGGGGCTCTGGAACCCTCCAAGCACCTCCTGAAGGACCCACTCTCCTCCCAAAAAAAAGAATTTCTTCTTTGTAACCCACTAAATTGCCTAAATTTATTAAGGGCAATGATATTGGGGACTGGAGAGATAGTAAAGAAGGTAAAAGTGCTCACCTATATGCCTCTGCTGTTGTAACTGGTTCAAATTCTCTACCACATACTGTTTCCTGAGCACCACCAGGGGTCACTCCTGAGCACAGGGCTCAGGAGGAACCCCTGGGTGCTGCCTCTTGCGCCCCCTGCCCAGTAAAAATGAAATTAAAATAATAATAATAATAATACACACAATAATAATAAAACATTAAGGTTATAATCTTGCGTTGTTTTTCCAAATGAAACTGATAATAAAGTGGCAGATAAATGAATAAAGAATTTGTGGTGCTATATTCATAGTGTATTGTTATGAAGCTATAATAAAAGATTAAATTTATTAATTTTTTGCAAAAAAAATCTGATAATAAGATTTGTTTGCCTTATTATCTGCAGGAAATAATGGCTGAGCACAATTCCCAGTATCTCATCGAACTAGATGGAAATAGGCCCCCAGAGGAGCTCTTCATGGTAAGTACGATGTTCAGTGAGACTACCTTATAGTTTGGAAAATTGAATAGTTATTGACTGGATTTTACTTTACATTAATAAGCTTCAGGAAAAGTGTGTGTGTGTGTGTTTGTGTGTGTATTTGTTGACACAGTTTTGGTTTGTTTGTTTTGGGGGTCTCACTTGGTGATGCTCAGGAGTTACTCCTGGCTTCGTATTCAGGAATTACTAGTGACAGTGCATGGGGTATTCTATGGAATGTTGAAAATTGAATCCAGGTCAGCCAATGTAGCAGAAGCCTTATATGCTATACTATCTCTCCAAACCCCACTTACAGTTTTGATGTTTCATTTATTCATCTCTCTCTATATATTTGGGGAGGCACACCTGGTGGCGTTCAGAGCTTACCCCCAGCTCTGTGCTCAGGTAGAGGGCAGAAGCTCTAGGGGTTTTGTTGAAAGTACTTGTTACCAATGTTCCAGTGTACCAGTCCTCAGTTGTCATTGGTACACTGGTACTCCAAAGGTATAGGAAAGTATGTTGCATCCAAAATGAAGTCAAATGGGAAGGGGGCGGTGGTGAATGGTGAGCAAACATCACAATTTAACCCAGATGGCCATCCACCATCAGGATTTTGTCCAGGTCTCATTTCAGATCCTGTGTTTCCAGATTCACTCAGTTTCCGTATTTGTATCTTAACGCTGCCATTACAACATTTAGTCCTGTGCTGCTTCTCAGTGACAAGGACATGTTCTCAAGAAAATGTCCTTGTGCAAACATCATAGAGCATGTTTACACAAACTTATAAAGTACAGCCAACACACTCAGGCTGTCTACAGGGACCCTCATGTGTGTGGTGTGTTACTGACTGTAATGTCATTATGACACACATGACCATACCACAAAGCAGTAGTTGAAAATGGAGAATCTACTGTTGTCATAGTTTGTAAGGCTCAGAGTTTAAATTCAAAGCATAGGCAGAGTAGTGCTCCCTTCAAAACTTCTAGGGAGGATATGCTTTTTAGTGACTTTTAACTTCTGGTGGCACCACACACCCTTTGGTTTCCAGCAGCAAAATGTCAACATTTGCCTATGGCCATCTTCGTTCTGGCTAAGAGAAGCCCCCTTACAGCCACTTCTCTAAGGATTAGTGTATCTGGAGACCAAATAGACTAACCATTTGAAACCATTTGAAATGTGTTGGTGCCCGAACCTCCTGGAGATTAGTGTATCTGGAGACCAAATAGACTAACCATTTGGAAACCATTTGAAATGTGTTGGTGCCCGAACCTCCAAAAAAGCTCTAAATGTGATCTTATTTGGAAATAGAACTTTTTTTTCATTGTAATCAATTAAGCTGGATTACAGTGGTTGTCTGATCCAGTATGCTTGGTACCCCTTCAAAAGAAAAAAACTCAAACACCCATGGTGAAGTTGTATGGCAACAGAGACAGAGACTGAGTGATGTGTTCACATATTAAAGAATACCAAGATTTGCCAGAGAGCTATGCAAGAGGGTAGGAAGAGGCGGGGAGATCATCACAAAGCTGCTGAATATCTGAGCTATTGACAAACCATTACATTTAAATTATTGTTCTTTAACTTTGAGACAGTTATGGATCGACTTAAATATCTGAACTTAAAAGAGCAGGTGTTATAGCCAAACTTCAGAGTTCAGAGGAAGAAATGAATTACACATTGGACAGTGTAAGTTTATATTTATCTTTTGGAAGGCTTTATTTAAACTATATGTTGTGACTTCAATTGGTTATTCTTTCAAGGTTTATAGGAATTTGGAGATACCTTTTAGAAGAGAGGACTTGACTCTGAAAGTCAAGATTGTGTATTATTAGCACAATATTCATGTAGACACTAAACATAACAATACAAATATCCATAAATAAAAGAAACAAAACTAACCACAGGGATAACAAGAAAGGAAGAAATCTGTGATCTGTTAAAATGTTTTGCAACACCAAGGAAAACTAAGGCCTAGGAGCCTCAAATCTGTAAGAACTCCTTAATTCCTTCTATCAGCCAACAAAGTTTAATAGTTATTGTTTAATTATATACAGTATATGAATATATGCATATATACATATATACATGCATGTATACATATATACACATATACATGCATACATATATACATGCATGCATGTATTCATGTATACCACATATACATACATGCATGTATACACATATACACATATACATATATACACATATACATATATACACATACATACACATATACACATATATCACTTATCTTCCATTGTTTCATCACTTTGCTCCAAGCGGTCAGTAATGTCCTCCATTCATTGAGAATGAGATCCATTATTGTTTTTTATTTTTGGCATATCGGATACACCATGGGTAGCTTGCCGAGGCTCTTCCGTGGTTCTGTGTTCATCCCAGGGGCCCAGTCTTTTTCTATAGCGAGACCATCAACCATCCAGGGCCCACGGGGTAGACCAGGCCCTGTGACTTCTTTCGCCCAGCCACCTGCTGACACAGCCAGGCGCCACAGCCACACCTGCAACACCTCAAAGGGCAGGAGCTTATTTTATAATTATATATACTATATAGGTATATATAATTATCCCTGCCCCTGAGGTATTGCAAGTGTGGCTGCAGTGCTAGCTGTGTCAGCAGGTGGCAGACAGGAGACACACTTGTGTCTACACCCAGGGCTCTGCCCCCATGGGCCCTGGATGGTTGATGTGTCTGACATAAAAAAAGATAGGGCCCTTGGCAACACCAAGGGGTGTTTTTAAAATTTAGATGATTGAAAAAAGACCCAGAACCACAGCAGAACCTGGCAAGCTACCCGTGGTGTATCGATATGCCAAATAATGGCAATGATGGACCTCATTCCCAATGAATGGAGACATTACTGGCCCGCTGAACAAATTGATGAACAATGGGAAGACAAGTGACAAGTGACAAGATATAATTATACAATAATATATGGATACATAATATATATTTAAACATACACACACACACACATACACACATATTGTTGCAGGACTCCTCTAAGAGCCTCTGCATCTGCTCTGGATTGCCTCCTGCAAATCACTTCATAGATAAGGGGGGTAGTCTAAATGTGGCAGTTTATCTGACCATGTATTCTGTACTAGCTGGTATAAATATTCTCTCATGCTACCACAATCATCGTGGGACTAGCTGGATCTTACCAGCATATTTGCCTGGCCACATTGGATCTCCTAAGTAATTAGACCAGAGAGAAATGCTGTTTGCCTCCAAGCAAGCAAGCATGGCTCCCCTGATAACTCAAAGGCAACTAAAATACAAAACTACCGTGAAGTAGACGAGATTTGTGAAGGCTTGGAGAAATATTTAACTGGTATTAGTATTAGTCTTTGGCACAGAGACATGCCATCTCAGAAACCCCCTTCTCTACCCTATAAAGGCTTTTCCATGCAGATCTTGGCTCAAGACATTAGCATTTAAAGGGCCTAGGTGAGGTGCTGGGAGAAATTACCTGAGCGCATTTGACCCTCCCTGCTTCCCATAATAGTGGGAGGGAGGTCTGAGTTGCAGGGGGTATAAAACTAGCCTGCTTCCTCTCTCTTGCTCTCTCTCCTTTTGGGCTCTCTCTTTTGTGAGCTCGCACCCTTCTTGGGAGTCTTGTCTTTGTCTCCCTCTTTACAGGGCCTTTACATGTGGTGGCCGCCATCTTTGGCCTACACGTGGCTGGGGCTTCTAGCTGGGAATCCTAAGCACCAGGCTTTTCTTATTGCTGATTTGTATCCTGAACCTGTGATAAGTAAAGCCTTTTAAAACTGCATCGGATTCCTGAGTCTTCATCCATTCCCGCTGGCTTTGGAGGCTAGAAGGGAACCTTCGCTTCCTGGCACTGTTGGGGACCCCAGCGGCATCCCCACAACATATGAAAGTTTAGTTCATATAATAGACACACAGAGATTTGAGAGATTAACTGCAATAACTGCACTAAGCAGAGCACTCAGATTGTGAGAAAGAATATTTTATCTATCAGGGACCCAGATTCAATGCCAGGTATCATATAGTCCCTAAGCAGTCCTGGGATTGACCCCTGCAAAGTAGCACTGAGTATAAACACAAAACTACAACTATATCAAATATAATAGCTTCATACTCTAAGGAAAGTCATCTGAATGTAGCTCTCTCTTCCTTTCAATCTCTATAGACATATTTCCAGTCCCATGCTTACAGGGGCCTCCATAATTAGTTAAGTGCTATATATTAGAAGTTTAAAATAAACAGAAAAAAGAAACGAGCTAAGCGAATTCAAAAAATAAAAACCCAAGATTTATATAACAGATTAACATATAATCATACTATTTTAAAATTTAGATGATTGAATATAGTACATTTTCAAATATTTTCAATAAGAATTTTTGAAACTCTGAAGCATAACAAAAAGCATTCTATCTGCTTTACACTTATTTGACCTTAAAATAGAAAACATTGAGTAATTCTAGAAATAAATTGTTAGTCTTATCGAAATTTCAGACAAGTGCAGAATGACTGCAATTAGTAAACAATTTACTTTCTGGTGTCTTAAATAATAAAGCAATCAAATAACCAATGAAATTCTTAATATGGTTGACTTCAGCATAACATATGCCCTGATTTCTAATATGCATTATTTGTATTTACCAGGAAGAACTTCTTGCTACTCTTGCCTCTTATAAACTTATAGCGCCAAGATATCGATGGCAGAGAAGCAAATGGGGACATACGTGCCCAGTGTCTTTAAAAAGAAGGAAACATTCAAGCTGGATTGCCAGACTGTTCTGTGAGGTAAGAAAGATGTTTGAAACTTAATTTTAAGATATATATATATAAATATGTACATATATATACATATGTATCATATATATACATATATATGTATATATATCAAATATATGGATATTTTATAAGACAGGTAAAAGAAGTATATATATACATATATGTATACATATATGTATATATACTATATATAAATATATATATACTTCTTTTACCTGTCTTGAAGTTTTGATTATTTATGGTTGTGGCCTATTTTAAGTTTTCTAGGTAAAATGTACTGCCCTTTCATCAGAAGAAGTACTAAAAAACATTTTTGTTGAACCCATGACCCTATCTTCTTCCACCGATGCCAAAACCACCAGTTAAACTTTTCATATTTGGACCTCCATCATCCGGGGAAAAACCAGGCTTAGCTTATTTGTTGGCAGAGCATTACAATAAACAGGTAATTATCTTGCTACCTAGGTAGCATTTTTATCTACTCATACTTAATCAGAATTGGTAAAATTTGGGAATTTGTAGGTTTTCCCTCGGATTTCATTATCTGACACTGTTGACTGGGTTATTATTTCACTGGGAATGTGGTGAGAAAAGCATGGTCCTTGCTGTCCATTGCCATTTCTTGAGTATCCCCATTCCTGCCTCCCCCAGCCGCCAGGTCTGATGATCGAATGGGCTTACTATGCCACCTCCTGGCTTTTCTTGGTTCCACCCTTCGCCTCTTTCCCTCGTTCCATTGCTCCTGGCTCATTGGCATTCCTGGTACACTTGGTCCCTTGGTGTCACAGTTCTTGAGTGACTTCAGTATTTGCAGAGACTTCAGGTATTTCCAGAGTCATGACCTGTTGGTTCCTTGATCTTTCCCCCCCACGTCCCTCACCCCCATTATCTTGTTCTCTGCCATCAATAGTTTTTTTTTTTCTGCTGAGACTAGAATGATGGTGATAGAAGTTATTGGTTTTGATCGTATCCATGTTTTTATCTTTGTCTTCCTTTTTTTTTTTTTTTTTTTCATGGGAACGGGAAAAAAACTCCATACGCCCTGTTTAACAATGTAGCTCCTGGCCATCTGGGAAGGTACTTCAGTATATATGATAGAACCACCATCATATATGCTGGAGTGCAGGTGCTGCATGTTGGGAGCCCAGAGTTCATTCACAGCATGCACAGTCCCACAAGCACTGAGGCTTGGACTAGTGCTGTATCCCTGCCAGTTGTGGCCCCAGAACAAAACAACACAGTTTTTTAAAGAAACATGGAAGTTCAGGATATAATTTGAAAACAAAAATTAGATGACTTTACAGGGGGTTGCATATAGAATTACATAATAGCCAGTGTGGCTACAACATAGTCTGTGGTGACATCACATAGGATGAAAGGGTTGGCAATGTCAGACTCATGACTCCCCAGGAATAGCTGGAACTTTTCCTAAGTGCACTGGAATTCTTTTAAGCACAAAAAACATCTGTTTACTTTCAACTTTTTGGTAAAATTGTATCAGATATACAGAAAAGTTAAGCTCACTAAAAAAATAATTGCAAAACAATGCCACCTTCAAACACCTTTTCAGTTAAACATGAGCATTGCCAGATGTTCAAAAGATACCCCCTGTAAGTTCCCTCCTGCCTCTTCCCAATACCCTACTCTTTTCCATAAGGTAATCACTGCCCCTTGCCTTTGCCGGTATCCTCTTCTGTAGTTTTCTTTCATAGTCAATACTATACAGTAGTTTTTCATCAGGCAATCTTGTCCTTATCTGGCATTGTAGACTACACAAAACTGAAAATGGTGTAGCTCCCTCACAGGTAGGGTGATTATAATAGAACCGTCATCATATATATTGTTGGTTGTTCTCCAATATAGTTAACAGGGTTTATTTTGTTTAGTTTTCATTTTTTTTTGCTTTTTTGTATTAAACATTGTATAAAAAATAAATAAGTCATAATAAATAATATTTGTGTATATGTGTATCTTTGGCTTTAGTTTTTGTTTGGGTATAAGGTTCCTAAGTGTTTAGCTAGAGCATTTTCTAAACCTTATTTCCCCGTTCTCTACCCTTTACTACCAACAAACAAAAAAATCCCCCCCAACCCAAACCCCCCAACCACCCACCCCTACCCCATTCTCCACTCCCCCATCTGATCCCCGCTTTTTTTTTATTAACTTTTATTTTTTTATTGTTTTTTTTTTTTTTTTTTCTTTGTAGTTCACAAAGTGAAATCATAAGGCATTTGTCTTTCTCCCTCTGATGTATTTCTCCCTCTGATTTAGCACAATCCCCCCCAGACTCATACAGGTGGTTTCCAGGTTGCATCTTCCTGACTGATGCATCTTTATGGCATCTTGATACATTTGGGAGTAAAATTTCCGGCCAAAAGGCATTAGTATATGTATCATGTGGAGAGAATACGCTGTTTTCCGACTAGTTCTTCTAGGCTACACAGTGGCATATGTCATTACACATCCCTGCTACCTTTGTTATGGCCAGTTTTTCTCAATTTAGACATTCTAGTGGATCTGTCTCACTGTGGTTTTAATTTTCATGCTTCCCTGATACTAGTGAAATTGAACACTTCATATGTTATTGGCCATTCCTATGTTCTCTTTTATTTTTTTATTTGAATTTTTTTATTTTTAAATTTTTTTTATTATACCACCGTGAGACATACAATTACAAAGGTGTTCATAACTGGTTCTTGGTAATACAGTATTCCAGCACCCATCCACTCCACCAGTGCCCCATTTCCACCACCAATGTATACCACCCCCCCCGCCCACCCCCAGGCTGCCTCCAGGCAGCTAGGTAGCCCCGGGCGGGGTTTCCTCTCTTTCTCTTTCTCTATCTCTGCATCTCTCTCCCTCTTCTTTTACACATTATGGCTAGCCCTACAGATATTTACAGTTTATCACTTAAGTCTCTTTGTGTATATTCAATGGTGAGTTTTAATCTGCCATTACCATTTCCCACACTTAGTAAAACACTGGTATCTATTTATATCCTATTAATGAATGCAGTCATTCTGTATCTGTCCTTTCCTTCTGACTAATTTCACTCAGCATGATAGTCTCCATGTCCATCCATTTGCAGATAAATTTCATAATTTTGTCTTCAGATGTTCTCTTTTAGAAGACAGTGTTTATATCTTGCACTTTTCTTTTTAATATTTATTAGTATTTTTGTGTTACCTGTACACAAGTTCTTTGCTATTAAAATGATTGTGAATACTTTTGCCAAATGATTTGCTATTCTTTTTTGTGGGGGCATATTTGGGGACACACCTATTGGTGCTCAGAAACCACTCCTGGCAGTGTTCAGGGAACCATATGTGGTACTGGGGATTAAATGGGGGATCAGCCACTTGCAGAGAAGTATTCTATCCCGGTACTGTCTCTCTGGTCAGCAATTCTAATTTTCTTATTTAAAACAACAATAACATAACAACAACAACAACAACGACAACACTGTATTCTGTTCATTTCAGGAGTGGGGAATCACCCAGGCCATGAGTTGTATAAAACCCCTGTGGTCTGGCCCTGATCCACATCAGGAGAGACCTGTGCTTCACATCAGCTGCCTATTTGCTTTGGTCCTATGACCCATGGATGATGTTATAAATATCCAAATGGCACTTGGCAGATGTTCCTAAGTTCAAGCAGATCAGAAGGACTGTGGGTGAGAGTGGCAGAGTTCAAGACTTGTGTGTATAAAAGCAAGGTTCTGCTTCAATCCCCAGAACTGTAAAAAAAACAAGTCACTACATCTTACCTGTTCTCAAAAGGAGGAGAATCAGACTCTGCCTTCTGAAATGAGAAAATTTAAAAGATTTGTGGCCATGTTCTAGACCATTTCAACTAGTTCTAGACCTAGTTGTACATTTTTTTTCTGTGGCTGCTTTTTTGGGGATTGGTCACATCTGACAGTGTTCAATGTCTCTCCCCTGTTTCTGCACTCAGGATCATTCCTAGTGGGTTCAAGGGACCATATGAGGTGCTGAGGGTCAAAACCCCAGGTGAGCCACATGCAAATCAAATGCTGTAGTATAAATAGTAATTGCAGTACTATCACGTTCGACTCCCGGCGCTATACATTTTAAATAAAAAAGAATTGTTCCCAAAATCGATATGCTGATGAATCCCTTCTTGGAGTGGTGAAAACAACAGCAGACAGACAGTTCACGAGCAATGGATATACATTACCATTAAGGAAAAGAGACACCAGCTCTTAGTAGATAGAGAAATCATGCTCCTTAACAGGTGTTTGTGTCAGAGTTAAGACACAAACATTTAGCATTCCATTTTGACACAGGGCTAGGATGAAGAAAATACATTGTCATATACTGCTGCTGAGAGGATAAGTATTAGGTAATTGGAAAAGTATGTATACAAACTTAAAATCTGCATCTCATTTCAATTTCATCTTATAAATTTTTTGCTTTTTTTTTTGAGGGGCCACCCAGCACCCAGAGGTTTTTAAGGTGCTGTTCCAGCTCATTGCTATGGGGTCACTCAGGTGGCAACAGAGCACGTGCTCAGCCCTTTGAGCTATCTCCTGACCCCAATTTATGAATTTTTCCCCTAAATATATAAATATCTAAATCATGTGTTCTTATAGTTTATCTTACAATATCAAAAGCATATATACCTGAGTAAGTATTTGAGGTCAAATAAATTATAATATATTCAACTAACACAATACTGTGCATATGAACTGGAGAGATAGTACAGTGGGCAGGATGCTTTGCCCTTGCATGCAGAGGACCCAGGTTCAATTCTTAGCACCCCATATGATCCCACAAGCCCCACTAGAAGTGATCCTCAGCTTGTGCTTTTATTATGTTGATTTCCCTATATTCCTTACAGGTAGTTGACTACAACCAACTTGTTATACCACGTTTTGAAAAAGCCCGGAAGTGCTAATAAAGAATACCATAGATGAAGCCACAGAAAGAGCTATTGATCATGTGAAAGAGCGGATTACAGCACCAAACTACAATCTGACAGAAAAGGTGAGCTATCTTTTTTAAGAACATGGGTTTTGAAGTTGGCTACCGAAGACAGAGCACACAGTTTGCTTGTCTCCATATACCTTGAGCCCTTCCACACATTAAAGTAAATATGCATAAGTCTGATTCATAGGGAAGAGTTCATTTGTAGGTATCTAGGAGGATTATGAAGATCCTGTAAGTGTATATTAGTTTACTTATTGGTCCACTTATTGGCAAACACTGAGCAGAAATGATTTTTTTCTTTTTGATTTGGGACCACACCCAGAAGTACTTATTGCTTGCTCCTGGCTCTTGCTCAGTGATAACTCCTGACTGAACTTGGGAACCTTATGTAGTGCCAGGAGATAGAACCTAGGTCCTCAAGCATGCCCTACCCACTGTACTATAACTGTGACCTCAGATTTTATTCTTTTCTCTCTACTCCTGGTGGCAATAATACTCCATCTGACTGCTGGAGAACTCTCTGTTGCTGCTATTATCATTGTCTTAGATTTGTATGTACACTTAAATTGTTCTATTAATAAATATTGACTTCCAAATTCCAAAAAATGTATATAGCAGTGAAAGATAACAGAAGTCTTAGTGATCAGTTAAA
>JAJIBD010036411.1:0-15163 GCA_021461705.1 Cryptotis parvus
CCTGGCATCCCATATATGGTTCCCAAGCACCACTAGGAGTAATTCTAATGAAGAGACAGGATTACCTCCTGAGTATAGCTGGGTGTGACCCTAAAGCAAAATAATAATCACAATCTCGATCTTCCCTTGATCATCTATTTGCTAGAGTGGGCACCAGTAATATTCCATATGTCCTGTCTCATGCCAGTAGAGCCAGGGCATTGGCTTGCTACAGGAACATAAAGAGCCTCAAACCATTATATTAGGTCATGGGAATGACCTAATATAATTGTTACTGAATTTGGCATATCAAATACAACACGAGAAGCTTGCCAGGCTTGCCGAGCGGAGGCAAACTCTTTTTAAACACCTCTCAAATAAAGCATTTATTGATGAACCGCACGGGCCCGGCGCGGCCGCGCAGCCGGGCTGTGATGGGCTGGTCTGCTGGGTGGAGTTCTGACGAGAGGGAAGTCCAAATGTGAAAAATGGCGGCGCCTATGGAGTGAGGGGGTGGTCTGGCTTGTTGCAGAGGCTCTGCCGAGGTGGTGGGCCAGGGGCTAGAACCCGCCATGCCTCCCTGACTGCCTCATGAATGGCTGTGCACAGGGAGAGCAAGGAACAGCTCTGCCCCATGTCTGAGAGTCTCTTGACCAGCATACTATGATTAAATAAAATAATAATAATAATAATGATAATTTTTTATACTAAAGCAACATTGGCTTTTTTATTCAATTTTTTATATCCTTTATTTTTTTTATTATTTTTTAAATTTTTTTATTTTTACAATTACAAAGATATACAATTAAAAGTTCATATTTGGGTTTTGGTCATACAGTGTTCCAGCACCAATCCCGCCACTGGTGCCCATCTCCCACCACCAACGCCCCCGTTCAGTAACATTGGCTTTTAAGTAACCATCTATATATGCTTTATGTCCACCACTAAAAGTCATTTCTGTGTCCCTTTAACCCAATTTATCAATCATCATTTTTCCTACTGCTAACCACTGATTGTCGTTTTTTCAATCATTGTATTTTTTAAAAAATATTTTATTATACAGCTACTTAGATATACAATTACAAAGATGTTCATAAGATGTTCATATTTGGGCTTCGGCTCATACAGTGTTCCAGCACCCAGCCCTCCACCAGTGCCCATTTCCCACTCACCAATGTCCGATTCCCTCCCCACTCCCCTCAACCTGCCTCTATGGCAGGTTTTTTTTTTATCTCTTTCTCTTTCTCTCTCTTCTCTCTCTTCTTTCCCTTCCACATTGTGGATTAGCATACATATATTTAGAGGTTATCATGTGTTCTTTTGCCTGTTTTTAATGCTCAGTTCTAGGTTGGTATTAGCACTTTCGACAATTATTAGCACACTGTTCCATTCTCTGTCTTACTTAACCTCTGATTCCCACACATTTGTGATAATTGCCACCTTTGACAAGACCTCCTGATCCATGTTTTGCCTGACCTTAGATATTGGTATTATAACATATATAAATATCTATACATATTTATATGTCATACAAATAAATGCAGTCATTCTATATCCACTGTATTGTTTTTTACTAACTCCTTCTTACTGAGGTCCTTGATTTCTTTCACTTAAGAGAACCATTACATTAATTGCTAGTCAACAAGATTAGATTGTTAGATGGTGTAATATTTGCCTTCTTCCTTTTAGTATCTCACAACTCTCCCTTTGTCTTGCCTGTCCTCCCTTCCTTCCTCTCTCTTCATTCCTCTTCTTCCAGTCTTTAAATATTATAGCTCCTCATCCTCATCTACATACCTTTTCAGTTCACACAGCTTCAGTCACACTCCTTGCACTGAAGATTTCTAAATCTTTACTTATCCCAAATCAACCTTCCGATGGTACACTCAGACCACAAAATGGGAAGCATCATCAATATTTCTACATGCAACGTGGCTATAATTAACATATGTTACAAAACACTTTTCTCAAGTTGGAAGAGTTCGTATAAACGTCCCAGAAAACTGGAAAATTATGACTGAACTTACAGTGCCAGGGGTCAAAACCAGGGTTTCATATATGCAAAGTAAGCACATTTGCTTCTAAGATACATTCTTGGCCCCAAGTCTGGTAATACTGAACACATATAATAACAAATGCCTGGAGCTAAGGAGTAACTCCCCCTATTTAAAAAAAAAAAGCCGATGACCTTTTGTTCATAATCTATAATACTCCCAACTATCCTATGCCAGGCTAATTATACATGTTAAGATCTTTTTTTTCCTTTTTGGGTCACACCGCGACGCTCAGGGGTTACTCCTGGCTCTTTGCTCAGGAATTACCCCCTGGCGGTGTTCAGGGACCATATGGGATGCCAGGGATTCAGCCAAGGCAGGTCAGTGTTGGAGGACAGGTTTAGCTATTCTGGGAGTTTTGTTGTTTTGCCCACTCCCAGCTTAATCTACTTAAGTCAAGGTTCATTCTAATGAGACTTCTCTTCTATGTAAACACTGCTAGAGGGTGTGGCAGTTACAGAAGTCACCTTGATTGAATAACTCTGACTTATACATCTACTAAGACTTCTATGTTTTCTAGATTGGGCACAGCTCCTCTTTATACCCACTGCACCCAGCGTGGGACAGTTAGAATTTACCAGGAGACTACCACCCTGGCTACGCTGAGACTATAGGAAGACTATAGGAAGGATCATACTAGTTTGCTCTAAGCAGGCGAGAGTGACCCTTTCAGTACACGAGAACAAGATACTCAGAATCACCCTGGTGCAGATAATAATAAGAAGGACCTTGTGGGTACCATCTAGATTACATGAAGCTCATGAAGTTAAGATGTATTACTTTATATCAGCCCTCTCTCTCTCCAGTGTTTTACATAAGAGATAATCTCCTTAGTCCTTGGCATAACCTTTGTTTATACCTGCAATAAGGTGTGGCACTACACTCTGTTTAGAGTTCTTTGTTGACATGCCCCTCCCGGTTGGATTACTTTGGTGTATATAAGGGGCTGACTTGAGGCCCCTTCACCTTTGCCTTTTGGTTCCTCAGCCTTCAGCTTTTGGCTCCCAGCTTTCGGCTTTTGGCTTTTGGCTTTTGGCCTTTTGCTCTTTGGCCTTTTGCTCCTTCTTCTGGGTAGGACTCAGCTCCGGTGAGATCCCTCTCTCTTTGGTGGGAGACTTAGGCTCTTTTGTATGGTCTAAGTTCGGACCAGAGCTAAAGTTTGTTCATTATATTGGAGTGCTGTGGAAGAGCTTTGTACTATTAAAAGCCATTTTTGGAACTGCACCTGACTCGTGAGTTTTCATCTGTTCTCCCGGGCGCCCTCGGAGGTAGAAGACAACCTCTGTCCTGACACTGTCGGGACCCGGCGGCGTTCCCCGACAAGGTCAGCTGCAGCGCAAGGCAAATGCCCTACCCACTGGGCTATCGCTCCCGCCCCACATGTTAAGATCTTGAGCTGACAATTAATAGATAGTGAATTTGAGACCACTGATATAAAAACGCTGAATTAAGATATGAGCTAAGGGGGCCGAGATGATAGCAAGTGGGTAAGGCGTTTGCCTAGCACGCAGCCAACCTGGGTTCGATCCCCAGTATCCATTATGGTCCCCGAGCACCAACAGGAGTAATTCCTGAGTGAAGAGCCAGGGAGTAACCCCTGAGCATTGCTGGGTATGACCTCCAAATTTTTTTTAATAAAAGATAGGAGTTAAGGCCAGGGAGATAAACTCAATGAGGTGGAGCTTACTTTGCATATGGGAACCCCTGGTTCTATCCCGGCACTGCATAGTCCTAAGCAGTGAGTCAGAGTAACTCCTGAGCACAGTTAATGACCTCCCCCCCAACCCCCAAAAAAACGTTAAACATTTTTGAATTAAGGAACCAAATACTATTAAACATTTTTTTACTTAAAGAAACATACTATCATCCTTTATTGAGACAAGAATTACGCTGCACTTACTTCATAATCTGATTGGAAGTTAATCTTTCTTTTATCTAAAGTGGACCTCATTTGTAAAAATAGTGATATTAAAACAGGATTATCTAAGAGAGTTAAATGAGTTTAAAATAGGCAAATAATATAAATAATGCCCGCACCTAAGCAAACCTATAGTGTTTGCATCTCAGACCTTAATTTTGCTCTTTGATTTTAGTCACAGTTTTCAAATTGTTTCTTACAAGAATTTCTACCCACAAGATTTAGGGAAGATGGATTTAATTTATTTTTTTTTACCTCTGAAGAACACAAACTTGATTATGTGAAACAATGCAAGTTATGTTTGTAGAGTTAGAGGTTCAATTTTAACACCTAAAAGAAGTGAAAGTGAATAGGTCCAAATTGAACTAACAAGCTTTGAATGTCAACACATTTCATGAACTGACTGACTTTTTTTTCTTCTTGTTTTTGTGTGTAAAATCCATTCAGCCTAAGGTCGGGAAATCACTGTTTGAGTAGTTTTATATTCCCATACTATACTTTAGTGTATGAAATAAACTCAAACTTCTGTATGATGATCCTGTTTTCAAGGATGTTGTCTTGCTTTTGCCACAAGTTCTTTATTTCTCCTGCAAGACTTGTTTTTTTTCAGTGTCAATTCTTGGTGATGTCTTCTCTGATCCCCTTATCTATGCTTAACTCTTCTTAGACTGAGTTGTCACCTGTCTCTTTTTCTCGAGTGAATTCCTTGAATTCTGGGACAGGTCTTGTCTATTAAATAAAATGCATGTAATTACTTCAGGCTCAGGTTCCTGGTACCAGATGATCTGAAATCAAATCTTAGCCTCTACCATTTATAATACTGTATGACCTAAGAAACGGTCTTAGCTCTTTCTTAAGCCTCAATTTTTCTCATCAACATCATAGTTGTCTCTAGGGATATTAGAAGCATTAAATATATTGTTAATCATATAAGTATTTAAAAGTGTGGAAATACATATAACATTTAGGATAATTCATTGGACTGGAGCACATCTTCCTCATACAGAAGGCCCTTATTCTATTCCTGGCATCACATGATTCCCTTTAACCTGCTAGGAGTAACCACAAACAGCAAACTGAGACTAGCCCCTAATCACTGCCAGATGTGGTCCCCAAACCCAATAATAACAATATTAATAATATAAAAATAAAAGGTACTTAAGTTAGTGATCCTTGTTTCTGTTGTTGACTTTTTTCCTTAATTCACTTTTATATTTTATCTGTACCATCTCCCAACTGCTCAATTTTGCTCTGTGTTACAACTGATAACAAACGTTCACGTATCGCTTCTTCACTTCAAGATTTAAGAACTGACTTAAAAAAAAAAAAAAAACTTTTTTGGTCACCATGATTTGCAATAGTGTTAGTGACAGGGGTTTTTATGTATCCAGTTTTCCACTCCACACCCCTCTACCAATTGTCCCCATCACCCCACCATAGAGAGCACAGCTCTGTAGACTAGGATCTCAGGTTCTGTTGCCTTTGGCCTTTCGTCATTCCTCTAGCTAGTGCCCTCTTCTATCCCATACACGAAACATCGCTCTTATCTGTCCATCTCCTTCTGGCTGGCTTCACTAAGCATGATTTTCTCTAGTTCCATCTACATTGTGACACATTACTTGGCTCCCCATCTTTTCTTATGGTCAAGTTGTGTCTCCATTGTGTATAAATATCATAGTTTATACAATCATCTGTTTTCAGACACTTGAGTTATTTCCACATTTTGGCTGTTGTGAATAATGCTGCAATGAACATTGTAGCACAGATGTGTTTTCTGAATAAGAGTTTTTTGGATCCTTTGAGTAGGTGTCCAGAAGTAGAATTTCTGAGTCACGTGGAAGCTCAATTCTTAGTTTTGAGAAGTGTTTATATTGTTTCCCCAAAAGGCTGATCCTTTCGATATTCTTACCAGCAGTAGATTGTTATTTTTTTTTCTTCACATCCACACCAACGGTTATTTTTTTGTTCTTAGTGATGTATGTCTAATCTCATCGATGTGAAGTGATAATGATTTGATTTACATTTACCTGATGATAAGTAAACCGTCACATTTCCACCTCCCCACCGTATATGTATTAGCTTATATGTTTTCTGTGAGGGAATTCTGTTCATCTTTTTCTTGATTATTTTTTATTTTTTTCAACTCATTAGTCATAATTTGATCTTGCTGAGCTAGAATACTGTGAAATGAAAGACAGCTGGATGCCCAGTAGTGACAAAATACATGACCCAATTGCACTTAGTTTTTGCAGTCTGGGAGACTTGGGTGGGGGGTCTCTCCTAACCAACCTCAATGCTATGGCCTGGGGGGTGTTGGGTTATTTGAACTCTGTGATCCAGTGACTACCAGCGCCACAGCTGCCAATATTCCACCACTCCAGGGTCATACAAGGAAATGCTGGGAATGCGGGCATAAGGGTTATACCTATACTATACTGCTATATATGTTCTCAACCCATTATGTCAACTAATACTTGCTATTAACTTGACTCTAGTTAAGGTTGAGGATAGCGGTGGGGTAGGGAGGAGTCATGTGGTTCCAGATCTGTAATATGGAGCTTTCTATCTCAATGTGTCCTCACTTTAAAAAAAAAATAATTATATCACCGTGAGATATACAGTTACAAAGTGTTCCATATTGGATTTCAGTCATACAAAGTTCCGGCATCCATCCCTCCACCTGTGCTTATTTACCTCCACCAATCTCTCCCATGATTTCTCCCCCCCCCAGACTGCATCTATGGCAGGCATTTTCTTTTATTTATTTATTTATTTATTTATTTATTTTCAGTTCCTTAATTTTTTTTTATTGATTAAACATGTATTTATTTTAGTTCAGTTAAAACATACATTGTTTCATTGAAACGGTGTAGCACTTTGCCAACTTAAATCATACTGAATTGTTTTGCAGCACCCATCCCGCCACCAGTACCCATCTCCCACCACCAACGCTCCCGGTTCCCTCCCCCACTCCCCAGCCCTGCTCCATGGCAGGTTCTTGATTTCTTTCCATTTTCTCTCTCTCTTTCTCTTTTCCTTCCCCTCCAGACTATGGATTACAGAACATACATTAAAGGGTTGTCATGTGTATCTTTTGCCTCTATTTAATGCTCAGTTCTAGGTTGGTATTAGTACCCTCAGCAATTGTTAGCACACTGTTCCATTTCTGTCTTACCTAGCCTCTGAATCCCACACGTTTGTGATAATTTCCACCTTTGACAGGACCTCCTGATATATGTTTCACTTGATCTTGGATATTGGTATCATATTATGTACCTATATATTTATGTTATGCAGATAAATGCAGTCATTCTGTATCTGTCTCTCTCTCCTTCTGGCTAATTTCGCCTCAACATAATCTTCTCCATGTCCATCCATTTGTAGGCAAATTTTATAACTTCATTTTTCCTAACAGCTGCATAGTATTCCATTGTGTAGATGTACCAAAGCTTTTTTATCCAGTCATCGATTTTCGGGCACTCTGGTTGCTTCCAGATTCTGGCTATTGTGAATAATGCTGCTATGAACATAAAAGTAGGGATGGTGTTTCCGCTGCGTATTTTTGGCTTCCCAGAGTAGATTCCCAGGAGTGGTATGGCTGGGTCAAATGGGAGTTCAATTTCTAGTCTTTGGAGGAAAGTCCATATTGTTTTCCAGAAAGGCTGTACCAGCCTGCATTCCCACCAACAATGGATGAGTGTCCCCTTTTCCCCACACCCACCCCAGCACTTGTTGTTCTTGTTCCTTTTGAATATGTGCCAGTCTCTGTGGTGTAAAGTGGTATCTCATTGTTGTTTTGATTTTGCATCTCTCTGATGATTAGTGATGATGAGCATTTTTTTTCATATGTTTTTTTTGCCATTTGAATTTCTTCCCTTGCTGAAGTTTCTGTTCATTTCTTCTCCCCATTTTTTGATGGGGTTGTTTGTTTTCTTCTTGTAAAGTTCTACCAGTGCCTGATATATCCTGGATATTAACCCCCTTATCAGATGGGTATTGGGTGAATATTCTTTCCCATTCTGTGGACTGCTTTTGTATCTTAGTCACTGTTTCTTTTGAGGTGCAGAAGCTTTTTAGTTTCATGTAGTCCCATATGTTTATCTTTTCTTTCTAGTTGCTTTGTTAGTGATGTTTCATCTTTGAAGATGCCTTTAGCTTCAATATCATGGAGGGGTTTTTCCTATATTTTCTTCAATGTACTTTTATGGATTCAAGTCTGATATTGAGATCTTTAATCCATTTTGATCTGATTTTTGTGCATGGTGTTAGACACAGGTCCAAATTCATTCTTTTTTACAAGTCGCTGCCCAGTTTTCCCAACACCACTTATTTTCACTTCTCTCTATCTGTCTATTTGTGTGTCTGTCTGTCTGTCTCTTCCTTCTTTCACACACTATGACTTGCAATGCATACAGTTAGAGGTTATGTATATCCCTTTTTGCCTACTTTCTCAATGCTCAGTTCTATGCTGGTACTATCACTATCACTATCTTCCGTTCATCATCTATTTGCTCGAGCAGGCACCAATAGCATCTCCATATGTCCTGGTCTCATGCTAGTAGAGCTCAAGGGCATCTGCTTGCTCCAGGAACATAAAGAACCTCAAACCATTACATTAGGTTAAGTGGTAATGACCTAATATAATTGTTACTAGTTTTGTCATATAAAATACGACACAGGTAGCTTGTCAGGCTTACTGCAGGGTAGCATACTTCTTGGAGTCACCTCAAATACAGCATTTATTGATAAATGCAGCATTTATTGATGCTGTGTATTATATTTACTGTCGGGAGCGCGCGGTTGTCCCTAACAGTGTCGGGGAGCGAAGTTCCCTTCTACCTCCGGGCCGGCGGGAATGGATGAAGACTCAGGAATCCGACGCAGTTTTAAAAGGGCTTTGCCTCTCACAGGATCCAATATACAATCCAAGAGCAGGGAAAACCTCTGGACTCTGGGTTCCCAGCTAGGCCCCAGCCAGGTGTAGGCCAAGATGGCTGCCACCACATGTTGAGGCCCAACAGAGAATGAAGAGGACGGAGAAACAAAACACCAAGGGAAGCTGAAATGGCAAAAGGGGAAGAAGGGGGGCTTCTTTCTTGCAGCTCATTTTTATAGCTAGAAATCCGCCTAAACTCCCCAGCCCAGCCCAGAATGGGCTTTATCTAGAGATAAAAACAGGAAAACAGCTCCATAGAATGTAGCTATTTCAGAAGACCATCTGGTTGTTTACAAGGACCCAAAGCTAATTAAAAGCCTCCTAGCAGAGCTGGAAGAAGCTACAAGCCAAATGTAACTTCCCCTGGCAGGAAGGATCAAATGCCCTCATGTAATTTCTCCCAGCATCTCACCTAATATCTTAAGCCAAGATCTGCCTGGAATTGCCCTTTATAGGGTAGAAAAGGGGGGTTTCTAAGATGGCATGTCTCTGTACCAAAGACTAATACTCACCATCACGATCACAATCTTCCCGTTCATCATCTATTTGCTAGAGCGGGCACCAGTAATATCTCACCATATGTCCTGTCTCATGCCAGTAGAGCCAAGGGCATTGGAGACTAATACTAATGCCAGTTAAATATTTCTCCAAGCCTTCACAAGAGTCTACCGTCTACTTCACAGTAGTTTTGTATTTTAGTTGCCTTTGAGTTATTAGGGGGCCAGCTTGCTTGCTTGGAGGCAAACAGCATTTCTCTCTCTGGTCTAATTACTTAGAGATCCAACGTGGCCAGGCAAATATGCTGGTAAGATCTAGCTAGTCCCACGATGATTGTGGTAGCATGAGAGAATATTTATACCAGCCAGTACAGAATACATGGTCAGATATGACTGACACATTCAGACTATCCCCTATCTATGAAGTGACCTGCAGGGAGGCAACCAGGGCAGATGCAGAGGCCTAGGCTTTTAGGTGTCCTGCAACAATTTACAATAATTATTAGTACACTGTTCCTTTCTCTGTATTGTCTAACTTCTGACTCCCACACATTTGTGGTAGATTCCACCCCACTGAAAAGACCTCCCGATCCATGTTTTGTCTGGCCTTGCATATTGGTATCATGGGGGTATTTTTTTTTATATCCTACAAATCAATCCAGTCATTCTATATCTGTCCTTTTCCCTCTGGCTAATTTGACTCAGCATAATCTCTCTCCATGTTCATCCATTTATAGGCAAATTTCATAACTTTGTTTTTTTCTAACCGCTGCATAGTATTCCATTGTGTAGATATACCACAAGGACCCAAAGCTAATTAAAAGCCCTCCTAGCAGAGCTGGAAGAAGCTACAAGCCAAATGTAACTTCCCCTGGCAGGAAGGATCAAATGCCCTCAGGTAATTTCTCCCAGCATCTCACCTAATATCTTAAGCCAAGATCTGCCTGGAATTGCCTTTCTAGGGTAGAAAGGGGGTTTCTAAGATGGCATGTCTCTGTACCAAAGACTAATACAGTTTCTTTATCCTGTCATCAGTTCTGGGACACTCTGGTTGTTTCCAGATTCTGGCTATTGTGAATAGTGCTGCATGAAAATAAAAAGTGCAGATGGTGTTTCTGCTGCTTGTTTTTGGCCTTCCAGGTTATACTCCCAGTAGTGGTATGGCTGGGTCAAATGGGGAGGTCAATTTCTAGTCTTTTGGAGAAATGTCCATATTGTTTTCCAAAAGGCTGTCCTGGTTCTCACTTTTAACTTATTCTGTAAATCTCCCCACTTCCTGATAAGACCCTTTTGATCAGTACTTGATTCCCTTTTCATTTCTGTCCTCATTCTCATTTTCTTCTTTTCCCCACTATAATGTATTTGATATTCAGCAATTTGTAATTAATTGCTATATATGTTCTTAACCCATTATGTCAAGGAATACCTGCTATTAACTCTAGTTAAGGTTGGGTTTTGCCCAGGTTTCTCCATTATGAAGTGAATCACTAAATCCACTCCACAGCTATAGAATAATTTATTTTCCTCCACCTTCAAAGGGAGAAAATCTACATAAACTCTTTTAAATGTGTTTTTAAAAATAAAATAATGGCTTTGTTATTTTTTACACTATTTATTAGTTAATGCTTTTATAACATTATGGACTTAAGGATATTTGTTTTAGTCCTTGATATTATGTTGATAAGATTGTTTTGGCTTTGGCCCTGGAGCTCTTTCTGATTGGCTTTGATTTTTTTTTTTTTTAAACATGTCTGTTGGATGACATGACCTAACTATATTTGGATGGTTGCTCTTTAAACTATTCACAGTTTAAACTATTTACATGTCTTTTTTTTTTTTCCTTTTTTGGGTCACACTCCGCGATGCTCAGGGGTTTTTCCTGGCTCTGCACTCAGGAATTACTCCTGGCGATGCTCGGGAGACCATATGGGATGCTGGGGAGTGAACCCAGGCTGGACATGGACTGGCAAGTGGGCAAGGCAAGCGCTCTACCCGCTGGACTATCGCTCTGGCCCTATTTACATGTCTTTTAAGCCAGGGGTTCATGCTATTGAGATCTCTCTTTTGTGCAAACACTGATGGAAGGGGTGGCAATTACAGGAGTCATTTTGATTCTGAATTAATAACTTTGGAATATTATAATCTATACTATGATTTCAATTCTACCTAGATTGGGCACAATTCCTTTTTAACACCCACTGGACCCAGAGCAGAACAATTAGAATTTACCAGGAGACCACCACCCTGGCTACCTTGAAACTACTGTTTATCAAGTCTGCCTAGATCAAAGGGAGGGATCTTGTGAGTATGCTCTCAGGCAAGGAGCATGATCCTTTCAGTAAACAGAATTACCTTGGTGCAGAGTAGAAATAAGAAGGACCTTGTGGGCACCATCTAGATTGCATAAAGTCCGTGAAATTATGATGTGATTGTCCCCATAAATATACATTCATTAAGATGTATTTCTTTTATACCAGCCCCTCTCTCTCTATCCAGTGTTTTGACACACGAGATAATCTTAGAGGAAGGGACTAGGCCCTGGCATTATCATTTGTTTAGCCCTGAAACAAAGGTGTGGCACCACCTAACATCTACGCCCTAAAAAGCTGATTCCTTGATCTTTGTTAATGCAGCCCACCTGAAGAAAGGATTCCCAGCTTTTGGGCAGATAAAGGGACTGATTGAGGCAGAGCCATCCCCTTTGGTGGGAGACCTGGGCCAAACGCATGGTCAGAGCTCTAAGCTAGAGCGAGGTCTGCAAGATATAGAATGACTGCATTTATTTCTACACACACACACACACACACACACACACACAACAACACACACACACACACACACATATATATTACATGATACCAATATCCAAGGTCAGGTGAAATGTGGATCAGGAGGTCTTGCCAAAGGTCGAAACTACCACAAATGTGTGGGAACAGAGGTTAGGTAAGACAGAGAAAGCAACAGTGGACCAATAATTGTCGAAAGTCTATTACAATCCACAACATGTAAGAGAGGGAAGAGAGAAAGAGAGAGAGAGAAAGAGAAAGAGAGAAAAGAGTTGGAGAGCCTGCCTCCAGAGGCAGCCTGGGAGAGGGGGTCAGGTATTGGGGACATTGGTGGTGGGGGTGGGCACTTGGTGGAGGGATGGATGCTGGAACACTGTATGGCTTTAAACTGAAACAAATAAATAAATAAATTAAAAAAATGAAAAAGAAAGCTGCTAGAGGTCTGGGGAATCCCATTTTTCTTAGATTGTAGTGCAGAGCTTGTTTTTATTATTGGTAATTAGTAAAAGGCTTTTGGAACTGAGCTGAAGTCTTGGTTCGTCCATCTGACACTGGTCCTTGAGATAAAGAGAACTCATGCTCCAGTATTGCTGGGGACCCCCTGTGGCTCGCTTGACACATGTTCTCCTAACTTTCTATTGTTCAGCCTGCCTTTCTGGAATTACAGGAAGTTCCAGATTTATCTTGCTGGAGTTTCTCTTACCCAGCCTCAGACTCAATCATTTCTCCATTTCTTAGAAAATGCTATTTAGAAATCAATATCTGAAGCGAGAGTGCTTTGTTGCTACTGGAGTATCTCAGCTTTTACATTTGTCTCAGTGGTCAGAGCAAGTAAATATACGCATATCTACCAAATATGTGTGCACATGTCTGTTACTTAGTTGGTATTGAAAACCATATGAAACTAAAACATGCACAAGGAGTTCAAAGTTAAATTGGGGATAATTTGAGTAGGTTTGTGGATGAATATTTCCAATGTAATAATGATAAAAGTTTAAATCTATCGGTATTATTGCAAGTAAACCTGAAATAATTGCAATAAAACTTTTTTTTTTTTTTTTTTTTTTTTTTGTTTTTTTTTGGTCACACCCCGCTGATGCTCCAGGGGATTACTCTTGGCTCTGCACTCAGGAATTACTCCTGGCGGTGCTCTGGGAGACCATATGGGATGCCGGGATCAAACCCATGGGCCAGCATGGGCCGGCCGCTTCCAAGGCAAATGCCCTACCCGCTGAGTCTATTTATTGCGGAGCTCTGGCCCCGCTAATAAAACCTTTAATTGAAAGTGATAGCAAAGTAAAAATATGGAATCAAAAAAAAATATTAAATTTTTCTGCATGTAGAGTGAGAATTTTAAAGTGACTGTCTAAATTCCCTAGTGGAATTTAGATTTATTTTCATGTTACTTATACAGAATTTTTTTTTTTTTTTTTTTTTTGCTTTTTGGGTCCACACCCCAGCGGCGCTCAGGGGGTTACTCCTGGCTCTGCACTCAGGAATGACTCCTGGCGGTGCTCGGGGTACCATATATGGGATGCCGGGGACTGAACCCGGCCGGCAGGCAGGCGGGCGTGCAAGGCAAACCCTACCCCTCTGGGCTATCGCTCAGGCCCCACTTTTACAGAATATTTTGCCAGAAAAAATTT
Source organism: Cryptotis parvus (assembly GCA_021461705.1). NCBI lineage: Eukaryota > Metazoa > Chordata > Mammalia > Eulipotyphla > Soricidae > Cryptotis > Cryptotis parvus. The sequence goes on from JAJIBD010036411.1 coordinate 13,817, forward strand.
AAAACAACCAGACACAAAACTGAGATGTTATTTAATGTGTTTAGTTTTTTGAATAATTATTATTGGTGCCCTTTGGAAAATAAATACATGTTGAGTAGTTAAAAAACAAATAATTTTTTCTGGTGGTTTACAAACATTTCTCTACTTCATCATAATGAAAAGGCAGTTTCTATTATAATTATCAGTGCACTTACAGAAGGGAAAACCCTAAAGCTCGACTACATAAATACTTTTGTAAGTTCGCAGAGTGTTGGAATTATATCTACGCTCTATTCACTTTCAAGCCTCTGCACTTTCCTTACAGACTGAAATACACAAGCACATTTAAGATATTGTCTCTGTCATTGATAAACCTGGGTTTTCTCCACAATGTTTGAATCCAGTACATAGAAATATACTATATATTTTTCAGAAGTTAGTATGGATTATTTGAGTTCAGGGAAAATGTGCTTTGGAATTTGTGACAAAACAGATTTTAGTAAAGAATATTTATGTATTTCCGTCTGTATGTCTTTGTTTTCCTTCTCTAGGGTCCCAGATCATGGGGAGACGGTCAGTCCCTACCTTGGGCCAAGTGGGGGATAACTGGGGGATTAAATTCAAATACTCAAGCTTGCCCTGGGGATTTCCTAAACTACTAGGTCATCTTTTTGCATGTTTTCTTGCTGAACTCCTCACTAGTCAGACTGTCAGGATAACTTCAGCACCTGCTACTGGCCATGGGTTTAAACTCACAACCCTATGCTTACTGGGAGAGTGCCATAAGTCAGTTTCTTTCAACCTTTTCTACTTGAAAAGAACTTTAAGCTGATGAAATGCAACAGAGTGAGCACTGCGAAATATCTCAAATTCATTGTGTGGTTAATTTTGATTTAATTTTTTGTTGTACTTTCAGAAACTTTTAACTTGCCCTTTTTTTGCTGACCACCATGTTTAGCTATGTGAAACATGAACCCACAGTTTAAGATCAGCTTTAAGCCATGAGCCATCATCCGCCTATTATTATTTTATTCTATTTATTTATTTTTTTTCTTTTTTGGGTTACACCCTGGCAGTGCTTAGGGGTTTTCTCCTGGCTCTATACTCAGCACCTGGCGGTGCTCGGGGGAACATATGGGATGCCGGGATTGAACCCAGGGCTGGTATGGGCCGGTCAGAGTGCAAGGCAAAAGCCCTACCTGCTGGGCTATGGCTCCGCCCGCCGCTATTATTATTTTAAATTCCTCTTCCCTTTTCTCTTCTTACTATTATTTTGATGACCGAGGGTCACATTTTCGAGTTAGCTTTTGGTGCTCTCTGGAGGTTGACTCTTTAGCTGTCATGCTGGGTACATTCTTGGAGGCAGTG
>JAJIBD010036412.1:0-15036 GCA_021461705.1 Cryptotis parvus
CCTGGCATCCCATATATGGTTCCCAAGCACCACTAGAGTAATTCCTAAGTGAAGAGACAGGATTACCTCCTGAGTATAGCTGGGTGTGACCCAAAAGCAAAATAATAATCACAATCTCGATCTTCCCGTTGATCATCTATTTGCTAGAGTGGGCACCAGTAATATCTCCATATGTCCTGTCTCATGCCAGTAGAGCCAGGGGCATTGGCTTGCTACAGGAACATAAAGAGCCTCAAACCATTATATTAGGTCATGGGAATGACCTAATATAATTGTTACTGGAATTTGGCATATCAAATACAACACGAGAAGCTTGCCAGGCTTGCCGAGCGGGAGGCAAACTCTTTTAAACACCTCCAAATAAAGCATTTATTGATGAACCGCCTGACGGCCGGCGCGTCGTGCAAGCCGGCTGTGATGGGCTGGTCTGCTGGGTGGAGTTCTGACGAGAGGGAAGTCCAAATGTGGAAAATGGCGGCGACCATGGAGTGAGGGGGTGGTCTGGCTTGTTGTGAGGCTCTGCCGAGGTGGTGGGCCAGGGCTAGAACCCGCCATGCCTCCCGACTGCCTCATGAATGGCTGTGCACAGGAGAGCAAGGAACAGCTCTGCCCCATGTCTGAGAGTCTCTGGACCAGCATACTATGATTAAATAATAATAATAATAATAATGATAATTTTTATACTAAAGTAACATTGGCTTTTTTATTCAATTTTTTATATCCTTTATTTTTTATTATTTTTTAAATTTTTTATTTTTACAATTACAAAGATATACAATTAAAAAAGTTCATATTTGGGTTTTGGTCATACAGTGTTCCAGCACCAATCCCGCCACTGGTGCCCATCTCCCACCACCAACGTCCCCGGTTCAGTAACATTGGCTTTTTAAGTAACCATCTATATATGCTTTATGTCCACCACTAAAAGTCATTTCTGTGTTCCCTTTAACCCAATTTATCAATCATATTTTTCCTACTGCTAACCACTGATTGTCGTTTTTTCAATCATTGTATTTTTAAAAAATATTTTATTATACAGCTACGAGATATACAATTACAAAGATGTTCATAAGATGTTCATATTTGGGTTTCGGTCATACAGTGTTCCAGCACCCAGCCCTCCACCAGTGCCCATTTCCCACCACCAATGTCTCGGATTCCCTCCCCACTCCCCTAACCTGCCTCTATGGCAGGTTTTTTTATCTCTTTCTCTTTCTCTCTCTTTCTCTCTTCTTTCCCTTACACATTGTGGATTACAATACATATATTTAGAGGTTATCATGTGTATCTTTTTGCCTGTATTTAATGCTCAGTTCTAGGTTGGTATTAGCACTTTCGACAATTATTAGCACACTGTTCCATTCTCTGTCTTACTTAACCTCTGATTCCCACACATTTGTGATAATTGCCACCTTTGACAAGACCTCCTGATCCATGTTTTGCCTGACCTTAGATATTGGTATCATAACATATATAAATATCTATACATATTTATATGTCATACAAATAAATGCAGTCATTCTATATCCACTGTATTGTTTTTTACTAACCCTTCTTACTGAGGTCCTTGATTTCTTTTCACTTAAGAGAACCATTACATTAATTGCTAGTCAACAAGATTAGATTGTTAGATGGTGTATTATTTGCCTTCTTCCTTTTAGTATCTCACATCTCTCCCTTTGTCTTGCCTGTCCTCCCTTCCTTCCCTCTCTTCATTCCTCTTCTTCCAGTCTTTAAATATTATAGCTCCCCATCCTCATCTACATACCTTTTCAGTTCACACAGCTTCAGTCACACTCCTTGCACTGAAGATTTCTAAATCTTTACTTATCCCAAATCAACCTTCCGATGGTACACTCAGACCACAAAATGGGAAGCATCATCAATATTTCACATGCAACGTGGCTATAATTAAGCATATGTTACAAACCACTTTTCTCAAGTTGGAAGAGTTCGTATAAACGTCTCAGAAAACTGGAAAATTATGACTGAACTTACAGTGCCAGGGGTCAAAACCAGGGCCTCATATATGCAAAGTAAGCACTTTGCTTCTAAGATACATTCTTGGCCCCAAGTCTGGTAATACTGAACACATATAATAACAAATGCCTGGAGCTAAGGAGTAACTGCCCTATTTAAAAAAAAGCCGATGACCTTTTTGTTCATAATCTATAATACTCCCAACTATCCTATGCCAGGCTAACTATACATGTTAAGATCTTTTTTTTTTTCCTTTTTGGGTCACACCGGCGACGCTCAGGGGTTACTCCTGGCTCTTTGCTCAGGAATTACTCCTGGCGGTGTTCAGGGGACCATATGGGATGCCAGGGATCAAAGGCAGGTCAGTGTTGGAGGACAGGTTTAGCTTATTCTGGGAGTTTTGTTGTTTTGCCCACTCCCAGCTTAATCTACTTAAGTCAAGGTTCATTCTAATGAGACTTCTCTTCTATGTAAACACTGCTAGAGGGTGTGGCAGTTACAGAAGTCACCTTGATTGAATAACTTCTGACTTATACATCTACTAAGACTTCTATGTTTTCTAGATTGGGCACAGTTCCTCTTTATACCCACTGCACCCAGCGTGGGACAGTTAGAATTTATTAGGAGACTACCACCCTGGCTACGCTGAGACTATAGGAAGACTATAGGAAGGATCATACTAGTTTGCTCTAAGCAGGCTAGAGTGACCCTTTCAGTACACGGAACAAGATACTCAAAATCACCCTGGTGCAGATAATAATAAGAAGGACCTTGTGGGTACCATCTAGATTACATGAAGCTCATAAGTAAGATGTATTACTTTATATCAGCCCTCTCTCTCTCCAGTGTTTTACATAAGAGATAATCTCCTTAGTCCTTGGCATAACCTTTGTTTATACCTGCAATAAGGTGTGGCACTACACTCTGTTTAGAGTTCTTTGTTGACATGCCCCCCTCCGGTTGGATTACTTTGGTGTATATAAGGGGCTGACTTAAGGCCCCTTCACCTTTTGCCTTTTTGGTTCCTCAGCCTTCAGCTTTTTGGCTCCTGCGGCTTTTGGCTTTTGGCTTTTGGCTTTTGGCCTTTTGCTCTTTGACCTTTTGCTTCTTCTTCTGGGTAGGACTCAGCTCGGGTGAGATCCTCTCTCTTTGGTGGGAGACTTAGGCTCTTTTGTATGGTCTAAGTTCGGACCAGAGCTAAAGTTTGTTCATTCTATTGGAGTGCTATGGAAGAGCTTTTGTACTATTAAAAGCCGTTTTTGGAACTGCACTAGACTCGTGAGTTTTCATCTGTTCTCCCGCGCCCTCGGAGGTAGAAGACAACCTCTGTCCTGACACTGTCGGGGACCCGGCGGCGTTCCCGACAAGGTCAGCTGCGTGCAAGGCAAATGCCCTACCCGCTGGGCTATCGCCCCGGCCTCACATGTTAAGATCTTGAGCTGACAATTAATAGATAGTGAATTTGAGACCACTGATATAAAACGCTGAATTAAGATATGAGTTAAGGGGGCCGAGATGATAGCACAGTGGGTAAGGCGTTTGCCTAGCACGCAGCCAACCTGGGTTCGATCCCCAGTATCCATTATGGTCCCCCGAGCACCAACAGGAGTAATTCCTGAGTGAAGAGCCAGGAGTAACCCCTGAGCATTGCTGGGTATGACCCCCCCCAAATTTTTTTTAATAAAAGATATGAGTTAAGGCCAGGGAGATAAACTCAATGAGGTGGAGCTTCTACTTTGCATATGGGAACCCTGGTTCTATCCCTGGCACTGCATAGTCCTAAGCAGTGAGTCAGAGTAACTCCTGAGCACTGTTGGGTGACCTCCCTCCCAACCCCAAAACGTTAAACATTTTTGAATTAAGGAACCAAATACTATTAAACATTTTTAATTAAAGAAACATACTATCATCTTTTTATTGAGACAAGAATTACGGCTGCACTTACTTCATAATCTGATTGGAAGTTAATCTTTCTTTATCTCAGTGACCCCCATTTGTAAAAATAGTGATATTAAAACAGGATTATCTATGAGAGTTAAATGAGTTTAAAATAGGCAAATAATATAAATAATGCCCGGCACCTAAGCAACCTATAGTGTTTGCATCTCAGACCTTAATTTTGTCTTTGATTTTAGTAATAGTTCTCAAATTGTTTCTAAAAGAATTTCATCATAAGATTTAGGAAGATGGATTTAATTTATTTTTTTTACCTCTGAAGAACACAAATTTGATTATGTGAAACAATGCAAGTTATGTTTGTATAGTTAGAGGTTCAATTTTGACACCTAAAAGAAGTGAAAGTGAATAGGTCCAAATTGAACTAACAAGCTTTGAATGTCAACACATTTCATGAACTGACTGGACTTTTTTTTCTTCTTGTTTTTGTATGTAAAATCCACATTCAGCCCAAGGCAGGAAATCACTGTTTGAGTAGTTTTATATTCTATACTATACTTTGTGTATGAAATAAACTCAAACTTCTGTATGATGATCCTGTTTTCAAGGATGTTGTTTTGCTTTTGCCACAAGTTCTTATTTCTCCTGCAAGACTTGTTTTTTTCAGTGTCAATTCTGTGATGTCTTCTCTGATCCCCTCTTATCTATGCTTAACTCTTCTTAGACTGAGTTGTCACCTGTCTTTTTCTCTGAGTGAATTCCTTGAATTCTGGGACAGGTCTTGTCTATTAAATAAAATGCATGTAATTACCAGGCTCAGGTTCTGGTACCAGATGATCTGAAATCAAATCTTAGCTCTACCATTTATAATACTGTATGACCTAGGAAACGGTCTTAGCTCTTTCTAAGCCTCAATTTTCTCATCAACATCATAGTTGTCTCTTAGGGTTATTAGAAGCATTAAATATATTATTAATCATATAAGTATTTAAAAGTGTGGAATACATATAACATTTAGGATAATTCATTGGACTGGAGCACATCTTCCTCATACAGAAGGCCCTTATTCTATCCTGGCATCACATGGTTCCCTTAACCTGCTAGGGTAACCACAAACAGCAAACTGAGACTAGCCCCTAATCACTGCCAGATGTGGTCCCAAACCCAATAATAACAATATTAATAATATAAAAATAAAAGGTATTTAAGTTAGTGATCCTTGTTTCTGTTGTTGACTTTTTTCCTTAATTCACTTTTATATTTTATCTGTACCATCTCCCAACTGCTCAATTTTGCTCTGTGTTACAACTGATAACAAACGTTCGTGTATCGCTCTTCACTTCAAGATTTAAGAACTGACTTAAAAAAAAAAACTTTTTTTGGTCACCATGATTTGCAATAGTGTTAGTGACAGGGTTTTATGTATTCAGTTTTCCACTCCACACCCTCTACCAATTGTCCCCATCACCCCACCATAGAGAGCACAGCTCTGTAGACTAGATCTCAGGTTCTGTTGCCTTTGGCCTTTCGTCATTCTCTAGCTATGCCTCTCTCTATCCCATACACGAAACATCGTTCTTATCTGTCCATCTCCTTCTGGCTGGCTTCACTCAGCATGATTTTCTCTAGTTCCATCTACATTGTGACACATTACTTGGCTCCATCTTTTCTTATGGTCAAGTTGTGTTCCATTGTGTATAAATATCATAGTTTATACAATCATCTGTTTTCAGACACTTGAGTTATTTCCACATTTTGGCTGTTGTGAATAATGCTGCAATGAACATTGTAGCACAGATGTGTTTTCTGAATAGAGTTTTTGGATCCTTTGAGTAGGTGTCCAGAAGTAGAATTTCTGAGTCACGTGGAAGCTCAATTCTTAGTTTTTTGAGAAGTGTTTATATTGTTTCCCCAAAAGGCTGATCCTTTCGATATTCTTACCAGCAGTAGATGAAAGTATTTTTTCTTCACATCCACACCAACGGGTTATTTTTTTGTTCTTAGTGATGTATGTCTAATCTCATCGATGTGAAGTGATAATGATTTGATTTACATTTACCTGATGATAAGTAAACCGTCACATTTCCACCCCCCCCCTCCCCCACCGTATATGTATTAGCTATATGTTTTCTGTGAGGGAATTCTGTTCATCTTTTCTTGATTATTTTTTATTTTTTCAACTCATTAGTCATAATTTGATCTTGCTGAGCTAGAATACTGTGAAATGAAAGACAGCGGATGCCCAGTAGTGACAAAATACATGACCCAATTGCACTTAGTTTTGCAGTCTGAGACTTGGGTGGGGGGTCTCTCCTAACCAACTCAATGCTATGGCCTGGGGGTGTTGGGTTATTTGAACTCTGTGGATCCAGTGACTACCAGCGCCACAGCTGCCAATATTCCACCACTCCAGGGTCATACAAGGAAATGCTGGGAATGCGGGTATAAGGGATATACCTATACTATACTGCTATATATGTTCTTAACCCATTATGTCAACGAATACTTGCTATTAACTTGACTCTAGTTAAGGTTGGGGATAGCGGTGGGGTAGGGAGGGAGTCATGTGGTTCCAGATCTGTAATATGGAGCTTTCTATCTCAATGGTCCTCACTTTAAAAAAAAATAATTATATCACCGTGAGATATACAGTTACAAAAGTGTTCATATTTGGATTTCAGTCATACAAAGTTCCGGCATCCATCCCTCCACCTGTGCCCATTTACCTCCACCAATCTCCCATGATTTCTCCCCCTCCCCCAGACTGCATCTATGGCAGGCATTTTCTTTTTTATTTATTTATTTATTTATTTATTTATTTTCAGTTCTTAATTTTTTTTATTGATTAAACATGTATTTATTTTAGTTCAGTTAAAACATACATTGTTTCATTGAAACGGTGTAGCACTTTGCCAACAAATCATACTGAATTGTTTGCAGCACCCATCCCGCCACCAGTGCCCATCTCCCACCACCAACGCCCCCGGTTCCCTCCCCACTCCCCCAGCCCTGCTCCATGGCAGGTTCTTGATTTCTTTCCATTTCTCTCTCTTTCTCTTTTCCTTCCCCTCCAGACTATGGATTACAGAACATACATTAAAGGGTTGTCATGTGTATCTTTTTGCCTCTATTTAATGATCAGTTCTAGGTTGGTATTAGTACCCTCAGCAATTGTTAGCACACTGTTCCATTTCTGTCTTACCTAGCCTCTGAATCCCACACGTTTGTGATAATTTCCACCTTTGACAGGACCTCCTGATATATGTTTCACTTGATCTTGGATATTGGTATCATATTATGTACCTATATATTTATGTTATGCAGATAAATGCAGTCATTCTGTATCTGTCTCTCTCCTTCTGGCTAATTTCGCTCAACATAATCTTCTCCATGTCCATCCATTTGTAGGCAAATTTTATAACTTCATTTTTCCTAACAGCTGCATAGTATTCCATTGTGTAGATGTACCAAAGCTTTTTATCCAGTCATCGATTTTCGGGCACTCTGGTTGCATCCAGATTCTGGCTATTGTGAATAATGCTGCTATGAACATAAAAGTAGGGATGGTGTTTCCGCTGCGTATTTTTGGCTTCCCAGAGTAGATTCCCAGGAGTGGTATGGCTGGGTCAAATGGGAGTTCAAGTTCTAGTCTTTGGAGGAAAGTCCATATTGTTTTCCAGAAAGGCTGTACCAGCCTGCATTCCCACCAACAATGGATGAGTGTCCCCTTTTCCCCACACCCACCCCAGCACTTGTTGTTCTTGTTCTTTTGAATATGTGCCAGTCTCTGTGGTGTAAAGTGGTATCTCATTGTTGTTTTGATTTGCATCTCTCTGATGATTAGTGATGATGAGCATTTTTTTCATATGTTTTTTGCCATTTGAATTTCTTCCTTGCTGAAGTTTCTGTTCATTTCTTCTCCCCATTTTTTGATGGGGTTGTTTGTTTTCTTCTTGTAAAGTTCTACCAGTGCCTGATATATCCTGGATATTAACCCCTTATCAGATGGGTATTGGGTGAATATTCTTTCCCATTCTGTGGACTGCTTTTGTATCTTAGTCACTGTTTCTTTTGAGGTGCAGAAGCTTTTTAGTTTCATGTAGTCCCATATGTTTATCTTTTCTTCTAGTTGCTTTGTTAGTGATGTTTCATCTTTGAAGATGCCTTTAGCTTCAATATCATGGAGGGTTTTTCCTATATTTTCTTCAATGTACTTTATGGATTCAAGTCTGATATTGAGATCTTTAATCCATTTTGATCTGATTTTTGTGCATGGTGTTAGACACAGGTCCAAATTCATTCTTTTACATGTCGCTGCCCAGTTTTCCCAACACCACTTATTTTCACTTCTCTCTATCTGTCTATTTGTGTGTCTGTCTGTCTGTCTCTTCCTTCTTTCACACACTATGACTTGCAATGCATACAGTTAGAGGTTATGTATATCCTTTTGCCTACTTTCAATGCTCAGTTCTATGCTGGTACTATCACTATCACTATCTTCCGTTCATCATCTATTTGCTCGAGCAGGCACCAATAGCATCTCCATATGTCCTGTCTCATGCTAGTAGAGCTCAAGGGCATCTGCTTGCTCCAGGAACATAAAGAACCTCAAACCATTACATTAGGTTATGGTAATGACCTAATATAATTGTTACTAGTTTTGTCATATAAAATACGACACAGGTAGCTTGTCAGGCTTACCGTCCGGGTGGCATACTCTTGGAGTCACCTCAAATACAGCATTTATTGATAAATGCAGCATTTATTGATGCTGGTATTATCATTTACTGTCGGGAGCGCGCTGGGGTCCCCAACAGTGTCGGGAAGCGAGTTCCCTTCTACCTCCGAAGCCGGGCGGGAATGGATGAAGACTCAGGAATCCGACGCAGTTTTAAAAGGGCTTTGCTATCACAGGATCCAATATACAATCCAAGAGCAGGGAAAACCTCTGGACTCTGGGTTCCCAGCTAGGCCCCAGCCAGGTGTAGGCCAAGATGGCTGCCACCACATGTTGAGGCCCAACAGAGAATGAAGAGGACGGAGAAACAAAACACCAAGGGAAGCTGAAATGGCAAAGGGGAAAAAAGAAGGGGCTTCTTTCTTGCAGCTCATTTTATAGCTAGAAATCCGCCCAAACTCCCCAGCCCAGCCCAGAATGGGCTTTATCTAGAGATAAAAACAGGAAAACAGCTCCATAGAATGTAGCTATTTCAGAAGACCATCTGGTTGTTTACAAGGACCCAAAGCTAATTAAAAGCCTCCTAGCAGAGCTGGAAGAAGCTACAAGCCAAATGTAACTTCCCCTGGCAGGAAGGATCAAATGCCCTCATGTAATTTCTCCCAGCATCTCACCTAATATCTTAAGCCAAGATCTGCCTGGAATTGCCTTTATAGGGTAGAAAAGGGGGTTTCTAAGATGGCATGTCTCTGTACCAAAGACTAATACTCACCATCACGATCACAATCTTCCCGTTCATCATCTATTTGCTAGAGCGGGCACCAGTAATATCTCCATATGTCCTGTCTCATGCCAGTAGAGCCAAGGGCATTGGAGACTAATACTAATGCCAGTTAAATATTTCTCCAAGCCTTCACAAGAGTCCTCGTCTACTTCACAGTAGTTTTGTATTTTAGTTGCCTTTGAGTTATTAGGGAGCCATGCTTGCTTGCTTGGAGGCAAACAGCATTTCTCTCTGGTCTAATTACTTAGAGATCCAACGTGGCCAGGCAAATATGCTGGTAAGATCTAGCTAGTCCCACGATGATTGTGGTAGCATGAGAGAATATTTATACCAGCCAGTACAGAATACATGGTCAGATATGACTGACACATTCAGACTATCCCCCTATCTATGAAGTGACCTGCAGGAGGCAATCCAGGGCAGATGCAGAGGCCTAGGCTTTTAGGTGTCCTGCAACAATTTACAATAATTATTAGTACACTGTTCCTTTCTCTGTATTGTCTAACTTCTGACTCCCACACATTTGTGGTAGATTCCACCCACTGAAAAAGACCTCCCGATCCATGTTTTGTCTGGCCTTGCATATTGGTATCATGGTATTTTTTTTTATATCCTACAAATCAATTCAGTCATTCTATATCTGTCCTTTTTCCCTCTGGCTAATTTGACTCAGCATAATCCTCTCCATGTTCATCCATTTATAGGCAAATTTCATAACTTTGTTTTTTTCTAACCGCTGCATAGTATTCCATTGTGTAGATATACCACAAGGACCCAAAGCTAATTAAAAGCCTCCTAGCAGAGCTGGAAGAAGCTACAAGCCAAATGTAACTTCCCCTGGCAGGAAGGATCAAATGCCCTCAGGTAATTTCTCCCAGCATCTCACCTAATATCTTAAGCCAAGATCTGCCTGGAATTGCCTTTATAGGGTAGAAAAGGGGGTTTCTAAGATGGCATGTCTCTGTACCAAAGACTAATACAGTTTCTTTATCCTGTCATCAGTTCTGGGACACTCTGGTTGTTTCCAGATTCTGGCTATTGTGAATAGTGCTGCTATGAAAATAAAAGTGCAGATGGTGTTTCTGCTGCTTGTTTTTGGCCTTCCAGGTTATACTCCCAGTAGTGGTATGGCTGGGTCAAATGGGAGGTCAATTTCTAGTCTTTGGAGAAATGTCCATATTGTTTTCCAAAAAGGCTGTCCTGGTTCTCACTTTTAACTTATTCTGTAAATCTCCCCACTTCCTGATAAGACCCCTTTTTGATCAGTACTTGATTCCCTTTCATTTCTGTCCTCATTCTCATTTTCTTCTTTCCCCACTATAATGTATTTGATATTCAGCAATTTGTAATTAATTGCTATATATGTTCTTAACCCATTATGTCAAGGAATACTTGCTATTAACTCTAGTTAAGGTTGGGTTTGCCAGGTTTCTCCATTATGAAGTGAATCACTAAATCCACTCCACAGCTATAGAATAATTTATTTTCTCCACCTTCAAGGGAGAAAATCTACATAAACTCTTTAAATGTGTTTTAAAAATAAAATAATGGCTTTGTTATTTTTACACTATTTATTAGTTAATGCTTTTATAACATTATGGACTTAAGGATATTTGTTTTAGTCCTTGATATTATGTTGATAAGATTGTTTTGGCTTTGGCCCTGGAGCTCTTTCTGATTGGCTTTGATTTTTTTTTTTAAACATGTCTGTTGGATGACATGACCTAACTATATTTGGATGGTTGCTCTTTAAACTATTCACAGTTTAAACTATTTACATGTCTTTTTTTTTTTTTCCTTTTTTGGGTCACACTCCGCGATGCTCAGGGGTTTTTCCTGGCTCTGCACTCAGGAATTACTCCTGGCGATGCTCGGGGAGACCATATGGGATGCTGGGGATTGAACCCAGGCTGGCATGGACTGGCCCGCGTGCAAGGCAAGCGCTCTACCGCTGGACTATCGCTCTGGCCCTATTTACATGTCTTTAAGCCAGGGTTCATGCTATTGAGATCTCTCTTTTGTGCAAACACTGATGGAAGGTGTGGCAATTACAGGAGTCATTTTGATTCTGAATTAATAACTTTTGGAATATTATAATCTATACTATGATTTCAATTCTACCTAGATTGGGCACAATTCCTTTTAACACCCACTGGACCCAGAGCAGAACAATTAGAATTTACCAGGAGACCACCACCCTGGCTACCTTGAAACTACTGTTTATCAAGTCTGCCTAGATCAAAGGAGGGATCTTGTGAGTATGCTCTCAGGCAAGGGAGCATGATCCTTTCAGTAAACAGAATTACCTTGGTGCAGAGTAGAAATAAGAAGGACCTTGTGGGCACCATCTAGATTGCATAAAGTCCGTGAAATTATGATGTGATTGTCCCCATAAATATACATTCATTAAGATGTATTTCTTTATACCAGCCCTCTCTCTCTCTATCCAGTGTTTTGACACAAGAGATAATCTTAGAGGAAGGGACTAGGCCCTGGCATTATCATTTGTTTAGACCTGAAACAAAGGTGTGGCACCACCTAACATCTACACCCTAAAAGCTGATTCCTTGATCTTTGTTAATGCAGCCCACCTGAAGAAAGGATTCTGGCTTTTGGGTAGATAAAGGACTGATTGAGGCAGAGCCATCCCCTTTGGTGGGAGACCTGGGCCAAACGCATGGTCAGAGCTCTAAGCTAGAGCGAGGTCTGCAGATATAGAATGACTGCATTTATTTGCCACACACACACACACACACACACACATACACATATATATATATATATATATATATATATATATATACATATATATATATTATGTAATGATACCAATATCCAAGGTCAGGTGAAATGTGGATCAGGAGGTCTTGCCAAAGGTCGAAACTACCACAAATGTGTGGGAACAGAGGTTAGGAAAGACAGAGAAAGCAACAGTGGACCAATAATTGTCGAAAGTCTATTACAATCCACAACATGTAAGAGAGGGAAGAGAGAAAGAGAGAGAGAGAAAGAGAAAGAGAGAAAAGAGTTGGAGAGCCTGCCTCAGAGGCAGCCTGGGAGAGGGGGCAGGTATTGGGGACATTGGTGGTGGGGGTGGGCACTGGTGGAGGGATGGATGCTGGAACACTGTATGGCTTTAAACTGAAACAAATAAATAAATAAATTAAAAAAATGAAAAAGAAAGTGCTAGAGGTCTGGGGAATCCCATTTTCTTAGATTGTAGTAGCAGAGCTTGTTTTATTATTGGTAATTAGTAAAGGCTTTTGGAACTGAGCTGAAGTCTTGGTTCATCCATCTGACACTGGTCCTTGAGATAAAGAGAACTCATGCTCCAGTATTGCTGGGGACCCCTGTGGCTCGCTGACACATGTTCTCATAACTTTCATATTGTTCAGCCTGCCTTTCTGGAATTACAGGAAGTTCCAGATTTATCTTGCAGTTTCTCTTACCCAGCCTCAGACTCAATCATTTCTCCATTTCTTAGAAAATGCTATTTAGAAATCAATATCTGAAAGCGAGAGTGCTTTGTTGCTACTGGAGTATCTCAGCTTTTACATTGTCTCAGTGGTCAGAGCAAGTAAATATACGCATATCTACCAAATATGTGTGCACATGTCTGTTACTTAATTGGTATTGAAAACCATATGAAACTAAAACATGCACAAGGAGTTCAAAGTTAAATTGGGGATAATTTGAGTAGGTTTGTGGATGAATATTTCCAATGTAATAATGATAAAGTTTAAATCTATCGTATTATTGCAAGTAAACCTGAAATAATTGCAATAAAACTTTTTTTTTTTTTTTTTTTTGCTTTTTTGGTCACACCCCGCGATGCTCAGGGATTACTCTTGGCTCTGCACTCAGGAATTACTCCTGGCGGTGCTCGGGAGACCATATGGGATGCCGGGATCAACCCGGGCCGGCATGGGGCGGCCGCTTGCAAGGCAAATGCCCTACCCGCTGGTCTATTTATTGGTGGGGGAGCTCTGGCCCCGCAATAAAACTTTTAATTGAAAGTGATAGCAAAGTAAAAATATGAATCAAAAAAATATTAAATTTTTCTGCATGTAGAGTGAGAATTTTAAAGTGACTGTCTAAATTCCCTAGTGGAATTTAGATTTATTTCATGTTACTTATACAGAATTTTTTTTTTTTTTTTTTTTTTTTTTTTGCTTTTTTGGGTCACACCCAGCGACGCTCAGGGGTTACTCCTGGCTCTGCACTCAGGAATGACTCCTGGCGGTGCTCGCGGGTACTATATGGGATGCCGGGACTGAACCCCGCCGGCACAGGCAGGCGGCGTGCAAGGCAAACCCCTACCCTCTGGGCTATCGCTCAGGCCCCACTTTTACAGAATATTTTGCCAGAAAAATTTAAAACAACCAGACACAAAACTGAGATGTTATTTAATGTGTTTAGTTTTGAATAATTATTATTGGTGCCTTGGAAAATAAATACATGTTGAGTAGTTAAAAAACAAATAATTTTTCTGGTGGTTTACAAACATTTCTCTACTTCATCATAATGAAAAGGCAGTTTCTATTATAATTATCAGTGCACTTACAGAAGGGAAAACCTAAAGCTCGACTACATAAATACTTTTGTAAGTTCACAGAGTGTTGGAATTTATCTACGCTCTATTCACTTTCAAGCCTCTGCACTTTCCTTACAGACTGAAATACACAAGCACATTTAAGATATTGTCTCTGTCATTGATAAACCTGGGTTTTCTCCACAATGTTTGAATCCAGTACATAGAAATATACTATATATTTTTCAGAAGTTAGTATGGATTATTTGAGTTCAGGGAAAATGTGCTTTGGAATTTGTGACAAAACAGATTTTAGTAAAGAATATTTATGTATTTCCGTCTGTATGTCTTTTGTTTTCCTTCTCTAGGGTCCCAGATCATGGGGACGGTCAGTCCTACCTTGGGCCAAGTGGGGATAACTGGGGATTAAATTCAAATACTCAAGCTTGCCCTGGGGATTTCTAAACTACTGGGTCATCTTTTGCATGTTTCTTGCTGAACTCCTCACTAGTCAGACTGTCAGGATAACTTCAGCACCTGCTACTGGCCATGGGTTTAAACTCACAACCCTATGCTTACTGGGAGAGTGCCATAAGTCAGTTTCTTCAACCTTTTCTACTTGAAAAGAACTTTAAGCTGAGAAATGCAACAGAGTGAGCACTCGCAGAAATATCTCAAATTCATTGTGTGGTTAATTTTGATTTAATTTTTTGTTGTACTTTCAGAAACTTTTAACTTGCCTCTTTTTTGTGACCACCATGTTTAGCTATGTGAAACATGAACCCACAGTTTAAGATCAGCTTTAAGCCATGAGCCATCATCCGCCTATTATTATTTTATTCTATTTATTTATTTTTTTTTTTTTTTGGGTTACACCTGGCAATGCTTAGGGGTTTCTCCTGGCTCTATACTCAGCACCTGGCAGGTGCTGGGGAACATATGGGATGCCGGGATTGAACCTGGGCTGGTATGGGCCGGTCAAGTGCAAGGCAAAAGCCCCTACCTGCTGGGCTATGGCTCCGCCCGCCGCTATTATTATTTTAAATTCCTCTTCCTTTCTCTTCTTACTATTATTTTGATGACCGAGGGTCACATTTCCGGTTGGCTTTGGTGCTCTCTGGAGGTTGACTCTTTAGCTGTCATGCTGGTACATTCTTGGAGGCAGTG
>JAJIBD010036415.1:0-11435 GCA_021461705.1 Cryptotis parvus
AGTATTGCTGGGTATAGTCCAGTCTCCCCTAGCAGCCCCCCCCCCCCAAAAAAAAAAAACAGAAGAAAGAAAATGAAATACATGAATGGGTTAGATTAGGTAATGTTTGAAGTCCTGGCAAGGACTGAAAAATTTTAGAATCTAATCAAAATGTAGCAATTAATTAACATTCTTTTTTTTTTTTTTTTTTTTTTTGGTCACCACCCATTCGTGCCCAGGGTTACTCCTGACTCTGCACTCAGGAATTACTCCTGACAGTGCTCAGGGGACCATATGGGATGCTGGGATTGAACTTGGGTCTGTTGCATGCAAAGTAAATGCCCTACCTGCTATACTATTGCTCTGGTCCCTAGTTAACATTCTTATATAAAGACCAGCATTTAGCAACAAGGGGCCATATGCTGTCTGGCCCAGGTTATTCTATACTAGGGCTGTCGGTCAAAATCATGTAAATTGGGGCTGAAGAGAGTACACCAGGTAGTGAGCGTATCTTGCATGTGACTACTCAGGTTCAATCCCTGACAACCTATATGGACCCTTGAGCCTAGGTCCCTGAGCAGTGCCTGGTGTGACCCAAACTACCCCCACCTAAAAACAGTTACATATATTGGGGACCAGGCACAAAACTGGGGACCACCAGTAGGTGTGTGTTTGTCTTGTGCGGCGTGTTTATGTGTCCGTGTGTTTATATAAGGTCAGAAGGGGTCATGATCAGAAAAAAGGTTGAGAAGCACTGGTATAAACCAATCCCTCTTAAGTTTCATTTGTGAATCAATCACCTATTGATTTTTTTTGGGGGGCTCAAACCTGGTGACACTCAGGGGTTACGCCTGGCTCTTCACTCAGGAATTACTCCTGGCAGTGCTCGGGGACCATATGGGATGCCAGGGACAGAGCCTGAGTTGGCCGGATACAAGGTAAATGCCCTCCCCTCTGTGCTATTGATCTGGCCCACCTATTGATTTTTGGAAACTCCCTATGCCTGTTGGTAAGGACAGAAATTACTTTTTTTTTTTTTTTTTTGCTTTTTGGGTCACACCCGGCAATGCTCAGGGGTTACTCCTGGCTCTGCACTCAGGAATTACTCCTAAGCGGTGCTCGAGGGGACCATATGGGATGCCGGGGATCGAACCCTGGCCGGCATGAGCCGGCGGCGTGCAAGGCAACGCCCTACCGCTGGGCTATCGGCTCCAGCCCCAGGACAGAAATTACTTTATCTTATGACCATGACCGGGCGATAGTACCGTGGGTGCGGTGTTTGCCTTGCACATGGCCCATCCGGTTCAATCCCCTGCCTCCCATGTGGTACTCTGAACACCACCAGGAGTAATTCCTGCAGAGCCAGGAGTAACCCTGAGCTTAGCCAGGTTTTAAGAAGGCTTAATGTCCCCCCATCCCCCCCCATAAAAATTATCTCATGACCTCTGGCTAATTGAAATAGTGTTTGTTTATTTATTTATTTTTATTTTTATTTTTTTGCTTTTTGGGTCACACCCGGCAATGCTCAGGGGTTACTCCTGGCTCTTCACTCATAAATTACTCCTGGCAGTGCTTGGGGACCAAATGGGATGCCGGGGATCGAACCAGGTCGGTAGCATGCAAAGCAAATGCCCTACCCGCTGTGCTATTGCTCTGGCCCCTGGAATAGTGTTTAAAACCATTGTCAAGATCCCAGGGCAATGGCTTATAAAACTTGAGCCATCTCATGTTTTCCAGGTGGGATCCCCTGACTCCGTCCCCATTACCACATGGTTCATGGAATACCATGTCAGAAGTTCCCCATGAGCACTGCTAGGTGTGGCCCCCAAATGAAAAATAAATCCTTTAAAAATACTTAAAAATAATTGACTGAAGCCAAATTATGTAAGGAATATAATCTCAGAAGTCAATTTTTTACTGTGGAATTAATCTTAATAGCCGCCATGTTAGTCTCAGTCTTTGGCAAGACTGATCTTTGAACAGGTATCGTTTAAACATTTGCTATTCGAGTGTGTGAACTTTCCCCAGTGATTGGAGTTGCCCTTATGTATCAGGCATGACTAAGGGTTTTTCTTGTGCGTCCTGTCTTTCTAAATACAACATAGAAGTTGTTACAAACTGTTGTGACTGTTCCGGTGAGAGCAGTCCCTACCATTTCTTGCATATTTTCATTCTAGTGTGGCCAGGACAGGCTACATCATCCAGTTGGAATGTTGTGTTTCAATTACTGTGTTCCCAATTCTTGTATTGGGGAGAGGCATACCGCTGGTGCTCAGGGGTTACTCCCTGGTAGCTTGCGGAGACCATCAGGGGGTGCCGGGAGAGAACCTGGGTTAGCCACATACAAGGCAAGATGCCTTGCCCACTGTACTGTGCTCTGGCTCCGTGTTTCACAATTCCTTTAACTTGCTGGTTGCCTGGAGAGTTTTTATAAATGTGAGTCGCATGTGCAGTGTGAGTTTGGTAAATGCTGTGTGTTCACTAACAGAATGGTCTTACTGTTCGTCTTCTAGTGCCATCATGTTTGAAATCAAGAAGATCTGTTTGCATTGGAGGCGGGCTATGTTGGGGGGACCCACCTGCAGCGTCATTGCTCACATGTGCCCTGAAATCAGGGTGACTGTTGTAGATGTCAGCGAATCAAGAATCAATGCGTGGAACTCTCCGACACTTCCTATTTATGGAGGTAAACCCTCAACTCTGCTCTGTTCCTCTTTGCTTTTTCTGCTTCTATGACATCATTTCTTTTTCGGACCACACGCAGCATACTCAGGGCTTACTCGGGCTCTGTGCACGGGATGCTGGGAATCGAACCCGGGTTGGCCTCGTGCAAGGCAACTGCCCTACCCACTGTACTATTACTTTAGAGCCCTGTTTTCAGGGCACAATTTTTTTTCCTTTTTGGGTCACACCGGCGGCGCTCAGGGGGTTACTCCTGGCTCTGCACTCAGGAATTACTCCTGGCGGTGCTCAAGGGACCATATGGGATACCGGGGGATCGAACCGGGCCAGCGCAGGCCGGCCACGTGCAAGGCAAGCGCCCTACCCGCTGGGCTATCGCTCCGGCCCCATTAGTGCCACACTTTACCATTAATATAAAATTCTGTGAGAGAAGCTGAGAAGAAATTAAATGAAAAAATAATCTAGACTCTGTTCAGGACATTATAACTAAATCAAGTATCCCTAGGGAAAATGACTGGAAAGAAATATATTAAAATAATAATACTAGTTGTATTAGTGCAGGTATGGAGAAATTTTTTTCTCTTCTCCCTTTTCTAATTTTGTTTGCTCCCATAATTGCCGCACTTTAATAGTATAATTAAAATGTGGCATTCTTGGGGCCAAAGAGATAATACAGGGGGGACAAGTTGCTGCCTCACATGCGACTGACCCCAGTTCAGTCCCAGCACACCATATGACTCCCAAAGCATGGCCAAGATGACCCCTTGGCACAGAGTCAGGTAAAGTACCTGAGCGCCATTGTGACCCCAAGCCCCAAAATAGGTAAATACCTGTAATAAATAAGAAAGCGGTATTCTCGGCTGGAGCGATAGCCCAGCGTGTAGAGCATTTGCCTTGCAGCGGCGGCCCATGCCGGCCAAGTTTGATCCCCAGCATCCCATATGGTCCCCGAGCACCGCCAGGAGTAATTCCTGAGTGCAGAGCCAGGAGAAACCCCTGAGCATTGCCGGGTGTGACCCCTAAAAAGCAAAAAAAAAATAAAGAAAAGAAAGAAAAAGAAATGGTATTCTCAAAAAAAAAATTTTTTAAGGAAATGTTCTTGGGCCAGAGAAACAGTGCATAGGGTAGGGCATTTGCCTTATACATAGCCAGCCTGGGTTCAGTGCCAGGTTCCTAGTACCCCTATAGTTCCCTGAACCCACCAGGAGTAATACCCTGACCACTGCTGGATGTGGCTCAAAATCCAAGACTGGTGGGGGAGGGAAGTAGTAATTTGTAAAAAGTGAAAATGGGGGCCAGAGCGATAGCACAGTAGGGAGGGCATTTACCTTGCCGCGCGGCCAACCCGGGTTTGATCCCCAGCATCCCATATGGTCCCCTGAGCACCACCAGGAGTAATTCCTGAGTGCAGCGCCAGGAGTAACTCCCTGAGTGTCACCGGGTGTGACTCAAAAAGCAAAAAAAAAAAAATTAAGTAAAAATTAAAAATAATTAAAAGCGAAAATGGTTATTAATAGTTTTATTCCTATATCTATTATATCTTCCTTCCTTCCTTCCTTCCTTCCTTCCTTCCTTCCTTCCTTCCTTCCTTCCTTCCTTCCTTCCTTCCTTCCTTCCTTCCTTCCTTCCTTCCTTCCTTCCTTCCTTCCTTCCTTCCTTCCTTCCTTCCTTCCTTCCTTCCTTCCTTCCTTCCCTTCCTTCCTTCCTTCCTTCCTTCCTTCCTTCCTTCCTTCCTTCCTTCCTTCCTTCCTTCCTTCCTTTCGCTTTTTGGGTCATACCCAGTGATGCTCAGGGGTTTCTCCTGGCTCTGCACTCAGGAATTACTTCTGGCAGTGCTTGGGGACCATATGGGATGCCGGGGATCGAACCGGGTCAGCTGCATGCAAGGCAAACACCCTACCTGCTGGACTATCCCTCCCGCCCGATCTTTCATTATTCTGCTTATATCAAACAAACCTTAGTGTTTTACAGAGCCTATTACAGCCTGACTCGCACGGCTGCATCAATAAATGCCGGATTTAGAGGTGACTACAAGAGTATGCCACCCGCACGGCAGAGCCTGGCAAACCTCCCATGTCGTATTTGATATGCTAAATACCAGTAACAATTACAGACCTCATTCCCATGACCTGATGGAATGGCTTGGGGCTCTTTATGTTCCTGGAGCAAGCAGATGCCCTTGGGCTCTACTAGCATGAGACAGGACATATGGAGATGTTACTGGTGCCCGCTTGAGCAAATTGATGATGAACGGAAGACAGAAAAACAGAAAACAGAAATTTAATTAGAATTTCAATGTTTTATGAATTTAGAGTATTTATAGTTAGAAAGATAAAATATACTTTTTTTTTTTTTTTTTTTTTTGCTGTTTTAGTCACACCCGGCAATGCTCAGGGGTTACTCCTGGCTCTGCATTCAGGAATTACTCCTGGTGGTGCTCGGGGGACCATATGGGATGCCAGAGATCAAACCCGGGTTAGCCATGTGCAAGACCAACGCCTACCTGCTGTAGTATCGCTCAGGCCCCTGCTTTCAACTATGAAGCTACTTGTGTTTCTTTTTCTTTTCGGTGGGGTGGGGGGGTGGGGGAGCCCACACCTGATGGTGCTCAGGGCTTACTCCTGGCTCTATGCATAGAAAACTTCAAGAGGGGCTCGCGAGACCATATGGGGGTAGGAGGGACCCCACTCTACTATGTTTCTAGCCCTTCCTATATTCTTAAAAATATCTAAATTCTGTTACATTGTATGAGAAAGTAGCGAATTTCTGATACTAGTGCTTTTTACGTTAGCTATTAGAAAAAATAATGTGTATGGTTAGAGTAAATATTGACTATTTCGCTACCAGTTCTATTGGTCTGAATTCTTTGTAATGATGAAAGTTTGGTCAAAATTACAGAAATCCTTGAATGGCTCAATAAATATATCTTCTTTTTAATGATTTCTTTTAAACACCGTGATTTACAAAGTACAAGCTTTTCCACAATACAGTTGCTGGAAAGAATCATCATTCCGCACCAATCCCACCACCAGTGTGCCCCCACCACCTCCAGAGACCCACAGTTCCCTCCCACCCTCCATCCCCCTCCCGATGCCTGCTCACTTAGCCAGCATCAATTATGTTGATCCTTACAGCTCATATAAGGGAACAGTCATGATAAGGTCATGCCTCTTTTTTTTTTTCTAGGCAGATGTGTGGAGTCTGTCCAGGTTCTGTTCTTAGATTCACTTTCTGGGTTTCCAGAACACAGTGTTTTTTTACTGACAATCCCAGACACATCAACACTACAGCTACTGACAACACTTATTTCACACCTATCTCAACGTCTATTTGAGTTTTTCTTATGCATACACTGAACAATCCATTCTATATTGTTTATTGGAGCTAATTCTCTAAATACGGTCCATGAACCTGGTGTTAGACAAAAGTCAGTGGAGATCCTCAAATCTCCATTGTGCTATTTGAGTCCACTGTATAGGAAATTACCGAGATGGTCCCCAGACCACACCTCGTGCCCACACACTTCGTTTCTAGAAAATGTGATGGGATACCAGTTAGATGAATATGCTAGGTTTTGAGATAATGTGCTGATGCTCTGCACCTGGCGCGCCATGGGACCCCTCCAGGTATGGTCCCAGCTGGTCACAGTTCTGGGCGGGCCCACCAGGCCTCACCAGAGGGCATTGAGTTGGGGGGAGGGCACCCCAGCTTCAGCTCCCCAGGGAACCTGGTGGATTCAATCACCCAGTCCTGCATACCTGGGCTTGAAACTCGACTATTCTGTCGGGTGTGGCTCTGCCCTAGCTTTGACTTGTGATGCATGAGGTTTTCGGTCCTCTGGGGGGTCTGACCAGGAGGAAGGGGGAGCCCGGCCCTGCCCCCTTCCAGGACCCCTCATCAGCCCAGCACAGGCCGAGCGGGCAGCAGCTCAGCCCTGTGCCTCTCGCTGTTTCCCAGCCTCAATAAATAAATGTGGGTGCTCAGTGAACACTTTATCGACCAGACAATGGTAAGCATGACACAGCTTGAAAGCAGCGAGTTTGTCCTCTCTGGCGGGTCCAAAGTGGCTTTATTTAGTAAGGTTACATAATGTGTACTTCACTCTTTGAATAAAACCTTGCCTTTTTCTTTGGGTACGTGGGTCTAGGCCTTAAGATTACAGTCTACCCTTTCCCTGTAGTAAATAGAATTTTATACCACTAAGGAAGTGACTGGTAAATAGCGCATGTACAGCTCCTTTTTTCTCTTAGCCAGGGCTGAAAGAAGTAGTAGAATCCTGCAGAGGGAAGAACCTGTTCTTTTCTACCAATATCGACGATGCCATTAAGGAAGCCGGATCTGGTATTTATTTCTGTAAGTCATTTCCTGCGTGACTTCTAGTGTATTCTTGCCTATTTGGGGTTTAATTATCTTTTTCTTTCTTTGTATTCTTGGGGGCATGTGGGGTGGTCCTTGGGTGCCACACTGGACCACAGTGGCTGTGTTGGAGGCCCATGCTAGGGGTCAAACCTAGTGCTTTATGTCTTGAACCGCACCCATGGCAATATTCAGATATTACTCCTGGTTCTGCACTCAGAAATTACTGGCAGACTTGGGGTACCAGTTAGGGATTGAAGGAATCAAACCCAGGTTGGCTGCATGCAAGGCAAGCGCCCTACAGGCTGTACTATTACTCCAGACTTAGTATTGTATTTATTTATTTGTCTGTGCTTTTTTGGGTCATACCGGTAATGTTCAGGGGTTACTTCTGGTTCTGCACTCAGGAATTACTCCTGATGGTTCTTGGGGACCATATGGGATGCCAGAGATTGACCCTGGATCGGCTGCATGCAAGGCAAATGCCCTACCCGGCTGGGCTACTGCTCCAGTCCCTCATGCATATTCTTTTTTTTTTTTTTTTTTTGCTTTTTGGGTCACACCCGGCAACGCTCAGGGGTTACTCCTGGCTCTGCACTCAGGAATTACTCCTGGCAGTGCTCGGGGGACCGTATGGGATGCCCGGGGATCGAACCTGGGCTGGCACAGGCCGGCCGCGTGCAAGGCAAACGCCCTACCCGCTGGGCTATCGCTCCGGCCCTTTTTTTAAAAAGTATTTTAATATACCACCGTGAGATATACAATTACAAAGATGTTCATATTTGGGTCTTGGTCATACAGTTTTCCAGCACCAATCCCTCCACCAGTGCCCATCTCCCACCACCAATGTCCCCGGTTCCCTCCCCTCCCCCAGCCCTCCTCCATGGCAGGTTCTTTATTTCTTTCCTTTTCTCTCTGTCTCTTTCTCTTTTCCTTCCCTTCCAGATTGCGAATTATAGAACATACATTAAAAGGGTGTTATGTGCATCTTTTTGCCTGTATTTAATGCTCAGTTCTAGGTTGGTATTAGTACTTTGGACAATTGTTAGCACACTGTTCCATTTTCTGTCTTACCTAGCCTCTGACTCCCACACGTTTGTGATAATTTCCACCTTTGATAAGACCTCCTGATATGTTTCACTTGACCTTGGATATTGGTATCATAATATATACATGTAATTTATGTCACATGCATATTCTTTTTACTTCCTTTCCCTCGGGTTGATAGAGATGAGGTAAAGGAAAACAATTGATTTGCAGGCCAGACTGTGCATCAGTTAAGGCACTTGCTTTGCACACGTCAGACCCAGGTTCAATCCCGGCTCCATATATGGTCCCCTGAACCTCACAAGGAGTGATCCCTGAGCACTGTGGGTGTGGTCCAAAACCCAAAAAAGAAAGAGAAAAGCAGTTTGCACACTTACTTTGCATGCAGGATGTCTGGGTTCACTCCTAGAACACATGGTTCCTCCGAATCCTACTAGGAGTGACCCCCCCCAAAGCAAACAAGAGCGCCAGAGCGATAGCACAGCAGCTAGGGCATTAGATAGGTAGGGCATTTGCTTTGCGCTAACAGCCACTCCTGGTCACACTTGGACCCAACCCGTGTAGTGTTGGGGATCAATCCTGGGCTTACTGCATGCAAAGCGTGTGATCAAGGGCCATTTCTGATCAGTTAGAGTAAATTATTAATATGTAACTAATAGTCTTTTTCTTTTTCAGTTGACATTATCTTACAGGCTCATTTGCTAGGATCGATCCTTTGTCAGCATGCCAGCCTCTCCCCGGTAGCTGCGTTTGCCCTTCTGAACTCTCTTGAACCCTGACTGCCATGTTTAAGTCCTTCCCTGGTGGTTCCCTGCACATGGACCACTTCTCCCTGCTGTTTTCCATGCCTCAACTCAGTCTTCAAGTTTGGGTTTAACTGACTTGATCATCTTCTTTATTTTCCCATTAAGTTATACATTTGTAAGAGAAGATTGATAAGCCAAAAACAGTAACAATAATAGACCTCATTCCCATGACCTAAAAGAATGGTTTGAGGCTCTTCATGTTCCTGGAGCGACAGAGACCCTTGAGCTATACTAGCACGGGGCAGGGACTAATAGAGATGTTACTGGTGCCAGCTCAAGCAAATCGATGAACAACGGGAAGACAAGTGATACAAGAGAAGATTGACTACTTGCGCAGAATGTTTCTCATGTAGGGTGCTGCACTTTGCAGAGCACTTCTAGTAGAAAGCCCACGTTTGGGACCAGAGAGATTAGTATAGCGGGTAGGGTGCTGCCTTACACAGCCGAGCCTGGTTCTATCCCCAGTACCCCATATGGTCCCCTGAGCCCACCAGGAGGGATCTTTGAGAACAGAGCCAAGAGTGAGCCCTGGGCACCGCTGAGTATGGCCCCCAAACAGATACAAAAACAAAAATAATGAGATGAACAAGTGAAAGCTTACATTTTATTTCACACTGTGAACTCCTTTGAGACAGAAACCCTCTTTCTCCCCTCTGTCTTCGGGACCTAGCTTCGAACATTCCTGCCCTGTGACCTGACATGTAGATAGTAGTTGCCTGACAGAAAAGGTATTGAGTGCATTCTTGAAATGTTTCAAGCTACTCATATACATGTGTTTTTCCATGCCACTAGCAGAGGATTAAATCTATTAAATTTGACATTGACTGAGGCAGCTGACTTCCCACTTGGCTACCTGAAATGTACAGTCTGGAGCATATATATTTTTAAAATTTTTTAAAAAAATTTGTTACATCACTTTTAGACATACAATTTCAAGATGCTCATGCTCGAGTTTTGGTTCTACAGTGTAAATAACACCCATCCCTCCACCCCAGACCTTCTCCCCATCACCAATGTCCCCACCTCCCTCCGCCCCTCCCGCACCCCAACTACCTGGCGGGTTCTGTATATCTTTTCTCTCCTCTCTATCTCTCCCTCCCGCCTACCTTTTCTACACATCGTAGAATGCAGTACATTAAAGGACTTAACTGTTTCCATTAGTTTGATGGACTGCGTGGCTGCGCGACTTCGGGGGCCTCATGGTCAGCTGAGCTAGGGGAGAGCCGAGTGCCAGCTCTCCCAGCTGTGTTTGAGGCTCTGCATGCTATGGCTGGTCGCCCCAGGACAGCTCCTGGGTGGGGCCACCGGGCTCAGACAAAATGGAGAGGGGAAGGGGGTGACCCCGGCTCCATCTGATGAATTCCGGTGATTCCCGCTTTTTGGGAGCTGCCTACCTGGGCTCAAATTCGTTTTTGCTCTGTTAATCTGGTCGTGAGGTCAGCGTCCCTCCTGGGCGGGCTCTGATGTGCTGCAGCATCCAGACAGCGAAAATGGAGGAGGCTAATGTGGTGGGCGAGTCTCATCCGGCTGCTTCTGGGACCCCCAGAGGTGATGGGTGGGGCATATATTTTTGTCTGCTTGACTTTTTAAAATTTGTATTTGGGGGTCAGAGTGATAGCATAACAGGTAGGGTGTTTGCCTTGCACATGGCTGACCCAGGTTCAATCCCAAAAATCCCGTATGGCCTCCCGAGGACAGCCAGGAGTAATTCCTGAAAAAAGAGCCAGGAGTAACCCCTAAGCATCGCTGGGTGTGACCCAAAGAAAAAAAAAAGTTATTTGGGGGTAGGGCGCACCTTATGGTATTCAGAACTTACTCTTGGCTCTATACTCAAGGATTAGCTCCTGGCCAGGATTGGGGAACGCTATAGGGATCGAAAACCTGGTCAGCCACATGCAAGGAAAGTGCCTTACCTGCTGCAGTATCTCTCTGGCCCAGTCTGGTGCATACCTTGAGATTTACTGACAATTTATGAACTTTCTCTCAAACCTCCAGGTCAATACTCCCACCAAGACCTATGGCATGGGGAAGGGCCGTGCAGCAGATCTGAAATACATTGAGGCCTGTGCAAGACGCATCGTGCAAAACTCCCACGGCTACAAAATTGTGACCGAGAAGAGCACAGTTCCTGTGCGGGCGGCTGAAAGCATCCGGCGGATATTTGATCGCGAACACAAAACCCAACTTGAATTTACAGGTATTGCAAAAAGGCAGCGCTGGAACCTGGTTCTTCTGCTGCTGAGTAAAAGAGTTTCACGGAGGGTGGATCCTGATTTCATGGAAGAAGTGGGATTCTTGGAAGCCCAATGTAAAGGAGATTCATGCTCTAGAGAAGGGCGCTTCGTCCAGGGGCTGGGCTGGGTGGTTGGGGCAGGGGTGCTGTCTAGTAAGAGCATCACCCCAGGCGTGAAGAACAAGGAGTGTGGTGCTGAGGTAAATGCCTGCAGGGGTCCGGAAGGAGCTCTCAGTCAAGTTGCCTTAATGTTGGTTCCAGGTACTGTCCAACCCTGAGTTTCTGGCTGAAGGCACTGCCATCAAAGACCTAAAGAGCCCGGACAGAGTGCT
>JAJIBD010036416.1:0-11587 GCA_021461705.1 Cryptotis parvus
TCCTGGCTGTGCTCAGGGGACCAGATGGTATGCTGGGGATTGAACTCAGGTCAGCTGTGTGAAAGGCAAATGTCCTACCCGCTGTGTGTGCTATTGCTCCAGCCCCTGATATCCAGTATGGTCCCCTGAGCACTTCCAGGAGTAATTCTTGCCTGCAGAGCCAGAAGTAACCCTTTGAGTATTGCTGGGTATAGTCCAGTCTCCCCTAGCAGCCCTCCCAAAAAAAAAAAAAACAGAAGAAAGAAAATGAAATACATGAATGGGTTAGATTAGGTAATGTTTGAAGTCCTGGCAAGGACTGAAAAAATTTTAGAATCTAATCAAAATGTAGCAATTAATTAACATTCTTTTTTTTTTTTTTGCTTTTTTGGGTCACCACCCATTCGTGCCCAGGGGTTACTCCTGACTCTGCACTCCAGGAATTACTCCTGACAGTGCTCAGGGGACCATATGGGATGCTGGGATTCGAACTTGGGTCTGTTGCATGCAAAGTAAATGCCCTACCTGCTATACTATTGCTCTGGTCCCTAGTTAACATTCTTATATAAAGACCAGCATTTAGCAACAAGGGGCCATATGCTGTCTGGCCCAGGTTATTCTATACTAGGGCTGTCGGTCAAAATCATGTAAATTGGGGCTGAAGAGAGTACACCAGGTAGTGAGCGTATCTTGCATGTGACTACTCAGGTTCAATCCCTGACAACCTATATGGACCCTTGAGCCTAGGTCCCTGAGCAGTGCCTGGTGTGACCCAAACTAACCCCCACCTAAAAACAGTTACATATATTGGGGACCAGGCACAAAACTGGGGGACCACCAGTAGGTGTGGTGTGTGCGGCGGTGTTTATGTGTCCGTGTGTTTATATAAGGTCAGAAGGGGTCATGATCAGAAAAAAGGTTGAGAAGCACTGGTATAAACCAATCCCTCTTAAGTTTCATTTGTGAATCAATCACCTATTGATTTTTTTGGGGGGCTCAAACCTGGTGACACTCAGGGGTTACGCCTGGCTCTTCACTCAGGAATTACTCCTGGCAGTGCTCGGGACCATATGGGATGCCAGGGACAGAGCCTGAGTTGGCCGGATACAAGGTAAATGCCCTCCCTCTGTGCTATTGATCTGGCCCACCTATTGATTTTTGGAAACTCCCTATGCCTGTTGGTAAGGACAGAAATTACTTTTTTTTTTTTTTTTTTTTTTTTGCTTTTTGGGTCACACCCGGCAATGCTCAGGGGTTACTCCTGGCTCTGCACTCAGGAATTACTCCTGGCGGTGCTCGGGGGACCATATGGGATGCCGGGATCGAACCCTGGCCGGCATGAGCCGGCCGCAGGCAAGGCAAACGCCCTACCCGCTGGGCTATCGCTCCCAGCCCCAGGACAGAAATTACTTTATCTTATGACCATGACCGGAGCGATAGTACCGTGGGTACGGGTGTTTGCCTTGCACATGGCCATCCGGGTTCAATCCCCTGCCTCCCCATGTGGTACTCTGAACACCACCAGGAGTAATTCCTGCGCGCAGAGCCAGGAGTAACCCCTGAGCTTAGCCAGGTTTTAAGAAGGCTTAATGTCCCCCTCATCCCCCATAAAAATTATCTCATGACCTCTGGCTAATTGAAATAGTGTTTGTTTATTTATTTATTTTTATTTTTTATTTTTTGCTTTTTGGGTCACACCCGCAATGCTCAGGGGGTTACTCCTGGCTCTTCACTCATAAATTACTCCTGGCAGTGCTTGGGGGGACCAAATGGGATGCCGGGGATCGAACCCGGTCGGTAGCATGCAAAGCAAATGCCCTACCCGCTGTGCTATTGCTCTGGCCCCCTGGAATAGTGTTTAAAACCATTGTCAAGATCCCAGGGCAATGGCTTATAAAACTTTGAGCCATCTCATGTTTTCCAGGTGGGATCCCTGACTCCGTCCCCATTACCACATGGTTCATGGAATACCATGTCAGAAGTTCCCCCATGAGCACTGCTAGGTGTGGCCCCCAAATGAAAAAATAAATCCTTTAAAATACTTAAAAATAATTGACTGAAGCCAAATTATGTAAGGAATATAATCTCAGAAGTCAATTTTTTACTGTGGAATTAATCTTAATAGCCGCCATGTTAGTCTCAGTCTTTGGCAAGACTGATCTTTGAACAGGTATCGTTTAAACATTTGCTATTCGAGTGTGTGAACTTTCCCCCAGTGATTGGAGTTGCCCTTATGTATCAGGCATGACTAAGGGTTTTTCTTGTGCGTCCCTGTCTTTCTAAATACAACATAGAAGTTGTTACAAACTGTTGTGACTGTTCCGGTGAGAGCAGTCCCTACCATTTCTTGCATATTTTCATTCTAGTGTGGCCAGGACAGGCTACATCATCCAGTTGGAATGTTGTGTTTCAATTACTGTGTTCCCAATTCTTGTATTGGGGGAGAGGCATACCCGCTGGTGCTCAGGGGTTACTCCTGGTAGTGCGCGGAGACCATCAGGGGGTGCCGGAGAGAACCTGAGTTAGCCACATACAAGGCAAGATGCCTTGCCCACTGTACTGTGCTCTGGCTCCCGTGTTTCACTCCTTTAACTTGCTGGTTGCCTGGAGAGTTTTTTATAAATGTGAGTCGCATGTGCAGTGTGAGTTTGGTAAATGCTGTGTGTTCACTAACAGAATGGTCTTACTGTTCGCCTTCTAGTGCCATCATGTTTGAAATCAAGAAGATCTGTTGCATTGGAGCTGGCTATGTTGGGGGACCCACCTGCAGCGCATTGCTCACATGTGCCCTGGAAATCAGGGTGACTGTTGTAGATGTCAACGAATCAAGAATCAATGCGTGGAACTCTCCGACACTTCCTATTTATGAGGTAAACCCTCAACTCTGCTCTGTTCCTCTTTGCTTTTTCTGCTTCTATGACATCATTTCTTTTCGCCACACGCAGCATACTCAGGGCTTACTCGGCTCTGTGCACGGGATGCTGGGAATCGAACCCGGTTGGCCTCGTGCAAGGCAACTGCCCTACCCACTGTACTATTACTTTAGACCCTGTTTTCAGGGCACAATTTTTTTTTTCTTTTTGGGTCACACCCGGCGACGCTCAGGGTTACCTCCTGGCTCTGCACTCAGGAATTACCCCTGGCGGTGCTCAGGGGACCATATGGGGATACCGGGATCGAACCCGGGCCAGCCGCAGGCCGGCCACGCAAGGCAAACGCCCTACCCGCTGGGCTATCGCTCCGCCCCATTCGTGCTACACTTTTACCATTAATATAAAATTCTGTGAGAGAAGCTGAGAAGAAATTAAATGAAAAAATAATCTAGACTCTGTTCAGGACATTATAACTAAATCAAGTATCCCTAGGGAAAATGACTGGAAAGAAATATATTAAAATAATAATACTAGTTGTATTAGTGCAGGTATGGAGAAATTTTTTCTCTTCTCCCTTTTCTAATTTTGTTTGCTCCCATAATTGCCGCACTTTTAATAGTAGTATAATTAAATGTGGCATTCTTGGGGCCAAAGAGATAATACAGGGGGACAAGTTGTTGCCTCACATGCGACTGACCCCAGTTCAGTCCCAGCACACCATATGACTCCCAAAGCATGGCCAAGATGACCCCTTGGCACAGAGTCAGGTAAAGTACCTGAGCGCCATTGTGACCCCAAGCCCCAAAATAGGTAAATACCTGTAATAAATAAGAAACGGTATTCTCGGCTGGAGCGATAGCCCAGCGTAGAGCATTTGCCTTGCACTGCCGGCCCATGCCGGCCCAAGTTTGATCCCCAGATCCTATATGGTCCCCCCCGAGCACCGCCAGGAGTACCCCTGAGTGCAGAGCCAGGAGAAACCCCTGAGCATTGCCGGTGTGACCCCAAAAAGAAAAATAAAAAAAAAAATAAAGAAAGAAATGAAAAAGAAATGGTATTCTCAAAAAAAAAAATTTTTAAGGAAATGTTCTTGGGCCAGAGAAACAGTGCATAGGGTAGGGCATTTGCCTTATACATAGCCAGCCTGGGTTCAGTGCCAGGTTCCTAGTACCCCTATAGTTCCCTGAACCCACCAGGAGTAATACCCTGACCACTGCTGGATGTGGCTCAAAAATCCAAGACTGGTGGGGGGGGGAAGCAGTAATTTGTAAAAATGGGGGCCAGAGCGATAGCACAGTAGGGAGGGTATTTCTACCTTGCAACAACCCGGGTTTGATCCCCAGCATCCCATATGGTCCCTGAGCACCACCAGGAGTAACTCCTGAGTGCAGCGCCAGGAGTAACTCCTTGAGTGTCACCGGGGTGACTCAAAAAAAAGCAAAAAAAAAAAAATTAAGTAAAAATTAAAAAAATAATTAAAAAGCAAAAAATGGTTATTAATAGTTTTATTCCTATATCTATTATATCTTCCTTCCTTCCTTCCCTTCCTTCCTTCTTCCTTCCTTCCTTCCTTTTTTCCTCCTTCCTTTTCCTTTCCTTCCCTTCCTTCCTTCCTTTCCTTCCTTCCTTCCTTCCTTCCTTCCTTCCTTCCTTTCCTTCCTTTCCTTCCTTCCTTCCTTCCTTCCTTTTCCTTCCTTCCTTCCTTCCTTCCTTCCTTCCTTTCCTTCCTTCCTTCCTTCCTTCCTTCCTTCCTCCCTTCCTTTTCGCTTTTGGGTCATACCCAGTGATGCTCAGGGGTTTCTCCCTGGCTCTGCACTCAGGGAATTACTTCTGGCAGTGCTTGGGGGACCATATGGGATGCCGGGATCGAACCCGGGTCAGCTGCATGCAAGGCAAACACCCTACCTGCTGGACTCATCCTCCCGCCCCGATCTTTCATTATTCTGCTTATATCAAACAAACCTTAGTGTTTTACAGAGCCTATTACAGCCTGACTCCGACGGCCGCATCAATAAATGCCGGATTTAGAGGTGACTACAAGAGTATGCCACCCGCGCAGAGCCTGGGCAAACCTCCCATGTCGTATTTGATATGCTAAACAGTACCAACAATTACAGACCTCATTCCCATGACCTGATGGAATGGCTTTGAGGCTCTTTATGTTCCTGGAGCAAGCAGATGCCCTTGGGCTCTACTAGCATGAGACAGGACATATGGAGATGTTACTGGTGCCCGCCTTGAGCAAATTCGATGATGAACGGAAGACAGAAAAAACAGAAAAACAGAAATTTAATTAGAATTTCAATGTTTTATGAATTTAGAGTATTTATAGTTAGAAAGATAAAATATACTTTTTTTTTTTTTTTTTTTTGCTGTTTTAGTCACACCCGGCAATGCTCAGGGGTTACCCCCTGGCTCTGCATTCAGTGGAATTACTCCTGGTGGTGCTCGGGACCATATGGGATGCCAGAGATCAAACCCGGTTAGCCATGTGCAAGACCAACGCCTACCTGCTGTAGTATCGCCAGGCCCCTGCTTTCAACTATGAAGCTACTTGTGCTTCTTTTCTTTTCGGTGGGGTGGGGGGGGTGGGGGAGCCCACACCTGATGGTGCTCAGGGCTTACTCCTGGCTCTATGCATAGAAAACTTCAAGAGGGGCTCATGAGACCATATGGGGTAGGAGGGACCCCACCTCTACTATGTTTCTAGCCCTTCCTATATTCTTAAAAATACCTAAATTCTGTTACATTGTATGAGAAAGTAACGAATTTCTGATACTAGTGCTTTTACGCTAGCTATTAGAAAAAAATAATGTGTATGGTTAGAGTAAATATTGACTATTTCGCTACCAGTTCTATTGGTCTGAATTCTTGTAATGATGAAAGTTTGTCAAAATTACAGAAATCCTTGAATGGCTCAATAAATATATCTTCTTTTAATGATTTCTTTTAAACACCGTGATTTACAAAGTACAAGCTTTTCCACAATACAGTTGCTGGAAAGAATCATCATTCCGCACCAATCCCACCACCAGTGTGCCCCCACCACCTCCAGAGACCCACAGTTCCCTCCCACCCTCCATCCCCTCCCGATGCCTGCTCACTTAGCCAGCATCAATTATGTTGATCCTTACAGCTCATATAAGGGAAACAGTCACGATAAGGTCATGCCTCTTTTATTTTTTTCTAGGCAGATGTGTGGAGTCTGTCCAGGTTCTGTTCTTAGATTCACTTTCTGGGTTTCCAGAACACAGTGTTTTTTTACTGACAATCCCAGACACATCAACACTACAGCTACTGACAACACTTATTTCACACCTATCTCAACGCCTATTTGAGTTTTCTTATGCATACACTGAACAATCCATTCTATATTGTTTATTGGAGCTTTACTTTCTAAATACGGTCCATGAACCTGGTGTTAGACAAAAGTCAGTGGAGATCCTCAAATCTCCATTGTGCTATTTGAGTCCACTGTATAGGAAATTACCGAGATGGTCCCCAGACCACACCCGCGCCCACACACTTCGCTTCTAGAAAATGTGATGGGATACCAGTTAGATGAATATGCTAGGTTTTGGAGATAATGTGCTGATGCTCTGCACCTGCGCCATGGGACCCCCCTCCAGGTATGGTCCCAGCTGGTCACAGTTCTGGGCGGGCCCACCAGGCCTCACCAGAGGGCATTGAGTTGGGGGAGGGCACCCCAGCTTCAGCTCCCCAGGGAACCTGGTGAATTCAATCACCCAGTCCTGCATACCTGGGCTTTGAAACTCGACTATTCTGTCGGGTGTGGCTCTGCCTAGCTTTGACTTGTGATGCATGAGGTTTTCGTCCTCTGGGGGGTCTGACCAGGAGGAAGGGGGGAGCCCGGCCCCTGCTCCCTCTTCCAGGACCCCTCATCAGCCCAGCACAGGCCGAGCGGGCAGCAGCTCAGCCCTGTGCCTCTCGCTGTTTCCCAGCCTCAATAAATAAATGTGGGTGCTCAGTGAACACTTTATCGACCAGACAATGGTAAGCATGACACAGCTTGAAAGCAGCGAGTTTGTCCTCTCTGACGGGTCCAAAGTGGCTTTATTTAGTAAGGTTACATAATGTGTACTTCACTCTTGAATAAAACCTTGCCTTTTCTTTGGTACGTGGGTCTAGGCCTTCAAGATTACAGTCTACCCTTTCCCCTGTAGTAAATAGAATTTTATACCACTAAGGAAGTGACTGGTAAATAGCGATGTACAGCCTCCTTTTTTCTTTTAGCCAGGGCTGAAAGAAGTAGTAGAATCCTGCAGAGGGAAGAACCTGTTCTTTCTACCAATATCGACGATGCCATTAAGGAAGCGGATCTGGTATTTATTTCTGTAAGTCATTTCCCACGTGACTTCTAGTGTATTCTTGCCTATTTGGGGTTTAATTATCTTTTCTTTCTTTGTCTTCTTTGGGGCATGTGGGGTGGTCCTTGGGTGCTACACTGGACCACAGTGGCTGAGTTGGAGGCCCATGCTAGGGGTCAAACCTAGTGCTTTATGTCTTGAACCGCACTCCATGGCAATATTCAGATATTACTCCTGGTTCTGCACAGAAATTACTGGCAGACTTGGGGGTACCAGTTAGGATTGAAGGAATCAAACCCAGGTTGGCTGCATGCAAGGGCAAGTTCCCACAGGCTGTACAATTACCCAGACTTAGTATTGTATTTATTTATTTGTCTGTGCTTTTTGGGTCATACCCGTAATGTTCAGGGGGTTACTTCTGGTTCTGCACTCAGGAATTACTCCTGATGGTTCTGGGGGACCATATGGGATGCCAGAGATTGACCCTGATCGCTGTATGCAAGGCAAATGCCCTACCGCTGGGCTACTGCTCCAGTCCCTCATGCATATTCTTTTTTTTTTTTTTTGCTTTTTGGGTCACACCCTGCAACGCCAGGGGTTACTCCTGGCTCTGCACTCAGGAATTACTCCTGGCAGTGCCGGGGACCGTATGGGATGCCGGGATCGAACCTGGGCTGGCACAGGCCGGCCGCGTAAGGCAAACGCCCTACCCGCTGGGCTATCGCCGCCCTTTTTTAAAAAGTATTTTAATATACCACCGTGAGATAGACAATTACAAAGATGTTCATATTTGGGTCTTGGTCATACAGTTTTCCAGCACCAATCCTCTCCACCAGTGCCCATCTCCCACCACCAATGTCCCCCGTTCCCCCCTCCCCCAGCCCTCCCTCCATGGCAGGTTCTTTATTTCTTTCCTTTTTCTCTCTGTCTCTCTCTCTTTTCCTTCCCTTCCATTGCGGAATTATAGAACATACATTAAAGGGTGTTATGTGCATCTTCTTGCCTGTATTTAATGCTCAGTTCTAGGTTGGTATTAGTACTTTGGACAATTGTTAGCACACTGTTCCATTTTCTGTCTTACCTAGCCTCTGACTCCCACACGTTTGTGATAATTTCCACCTTTTGATAAGACCTCCTGATATGTTTCACTTGACCTTGGATATTGGTATCATAATATATACATGTAATTTATGTCACATGCATATTCTTTTACTTCCTTTCCCTCGGGTTGATAGAGATGAGGTAAAGGAAAACAATTGATTTGCAGGCCAGACTGTGCATCAGTTAAGGCACTTGCTTTGCACACGCCAGACCCAGGTTCAATCCCCGCTCCATATATGGTCCCCTGAACCTCGCAGGGAGTGATCCCTGAGCACTGTGGGTGTGGTCCAAAACCCAAAAAGAAAGAGAGAAAAGCAGTTTGCACACTTACTTTGCATGCAGGATGTCCCGTTCACTCCTAGAACACATGGTTCCTCCGAATCCTACTAGGAGTGACCCCTTAAAGCAAACAAGAGCGCCAGAGCGATAGCACAGCAGCTAGGGCATTAGATAGGTAGGGCATTTTGCTTTGCGCAACAGCCACTCCTGGTCACACCCTGGACCCAACCCAGTAGTGTTGGGGATCAATCTTGGGCTTACCGCATGCAAAGCGTGATCAAGGGCCATTTCTGATCAGTTAGAGTAAATTATTAATATGTAACTAATAGTCTTTTTCTTTTTCAGTTGACATTATCTTACAGGCTCATTTGCTAGGATCGATCCTCTTGTCAGCATGCCAGCCTCTCTCCCCGTAGCTGGCGTTTGCCCTTCTGAACTCTCTTGAACCCTGACTGCCATGGTTAAGTCCTTCCCTGGTGGTTCCCCGCACATAGACCACTTCTCCCTGCTGTTTTCCATGCCTCAACTCAGTCTTCAAGTTTGGGTTTAACTGACTTGGATCATCTTCTTTATTTTCCCATTGGTTATACATTTGTAAGAGAAGATTGATAAGCCAAAAACAGTAACAATAATAGACCCCATTCCCATGACCTAAAAGAATGGTTTGAGGCTCTTCATGTTCCTGAGTTTGACAGAGACCCTTGAGCCATACTAGCACGGGGCAGGGACTAATAGAGATGTTACTGGTGCCAGCTCAAGCAAATCGATGAACAACGGAAGACAAGTGATACAAAAGAAGATTGACTACTTGCGCAGAATGTTTTCTCATGTAGGGTGCTGCACTTTGCAGAGCACTCTAGTAGAAAGCCCACTTGGGGACCAGAGAGATTAGTATAGCGGGTAGGGTGCTGCCTTACATAGCCGAGCCTGGTTCTATCCCCAGTACCCCATATGGTCCCCTGAGCCCACCAGGGAGGGATCTTTGAGAACAGAGCCAAGAGTGAGCCCCCAGCACCGCTGAGTATGGCCCCCCAAACAGATACAAAACAAAAATAATGAGATGAACAAGTGAAAAGCTTACATTTTATTTCACACTGTGAACTCCTTTGAGACAGAAACCCTCTTCTCCCCTCTGTCTTCGACCTAGCTTCGAACATTCCTGCCCTCTGACCTGACATGTAGATAGTAGAAGCCTGACATGAAAAGGTATTGAGTGCATTCTGAAATGTTTCAAGCTACTCATATACATGTTTTTCCATGCCACTAGCAGAGGATTAAATCTATTAAATTTGACATTGACTGAGGCAGCTGACTTCCCACTTGGCTACCTGAAATGTACAGTCTGGAGCATATATATTTTTAAAATTTTTAAAAAATTTGTTACATCACTTTTAGACATACAATTTCAAGATGCTCATGCTCGAGTTTTGGTTCTACAGTGTAAATAACACCCATCCCTCCACCCCAGACCTTCTCCCATCACCAATGTCCCCCACCTCCTCGCCCCTCCCGCACTCCAACTACCTGGCGGGTTCTGTATGTCTTTTCTCTCCTCTCTATCTCCCCTCCCGCCTACCTTTTCTACACATCGTAGAATGCAGTACATTAAAGGACTTAACTGTTTCCATTAGTTTGATGGACTCGCGTGGCTGCGCCGACCGGGGCCCATGGTCAGCTGAGCTAGGGAGAGCCGAGTGCCAGCTCTCCCAGCTGTGTTTGAGGCTCTGCATGCTATGGCTGGTCGCCCCAGGACAGCTCCTGGGTGGGGCCACCGGGCTCAGACAAAAATGGAGAGGGGAAGGGGTGACCCGGCTCCATCTGATGAATTCCCGTGATTCCGGCTTTTTGGGAGCTGCCTACCTGGGCTCAAATTGCTTTTTGCTCTGTTAATCTGGTCGTGAGGTCAGCTCCCTCCTGGGCGGGCTCTGATGTAAGCTGCAGCATCCAGACAGCGAAAATGGAGGCTAATGTGGTGGGCGAGTCTCATCCGGCTGCTTCTGGGACCCCCAGAGGTGATGGGTGGGGCATATATTTTTGTCTGCTTGACTTTTTAAAATTTGCTATTTGGGGGGGTCGAGTGATAGCATAACAGGTAGGGTGTTTGCCTTGCACATGGCTGACCCAGGTTCAATCCCAAAAAATCCCGTATGGCCTCCCGAGGACAGCCAGGAGTATTCCCTGAAAAAAGAGCCAGGAGTAACCCCTAAGCATCGCTGAGTGTGACCCAAAAAAGAAAAAAAGTTATTTGGGGGGTAGGGCGCACCTTATGGTATTCAGAACTTACTCTTGGCTCTATACTCAGGATTAGCTCCTGGCCAGGATTGGGGAACTATAGGGATCGAAAACCCGGTCAGCCACATGCGGGAAAGTGCCTTACCTGCTGCAGTATTTCTCTGGCTCAGTCTGGTGCATACCTTGAGATTTACTGACAATTTATGAACTTTCTCTCAAACCTCCAGGTCAATACTCCCACCAAGACCTATGGCATGGGGAAGGGCCGTGCAGCAGATCTGAAATACATTGAGGCCTGTGCAAGACGCATCTGCAAAACTCCACGGCTACAAAATTGTGACGTGAGAAGAGCACAGTTCCTGTGCGGCGGCTGAAAGCATCCGCCGGATATTTGATGCCAACACAAAACCCAACTTGAATTTTCAGGTATTGCAAAAAGGCAGCGCTGGAACCTGGTTCTTCTGCTGCTGAGTAAAAGAGTTTCACGGAGGGTGGATCCTGATTTTCATGGAAGAAGTGGGATTCTTGGAAGCCCAATGTAAAGGAGATTTCATGTTTAGAGAAGGACGCTGCGTCCAGGGGCTGGGCTGGGTGGTTGGGGCAGGGGGTGCTGTCTAGTAAGAGCATCACCCCAGCGTGAAGAACAAGGAGTGTGGTGCTGAGGTAAATGCCTGCAGGGGTCCGGAAGGAGCTCTCAGTCAAGTTGCCTTAATGTTGGTTCCAGGTACTGTCCAACCCTGAGTTTCTGGCTGGAAGGCACCGCCATCAAAGACCTAAAGAGCCCGACAGAGTGCT